>AWOL01S0006677.1:12424-26554 GCA_000715115.1 Nicotiana otophora | reverse complement strand
AGGATTCTTGATGGTTGGCTTTAATCGTATTTTAGTCGCTTAATTCACTCTAATTTACTACAGTTTACTTGTTTTGAGCTTTAATTGGTAGTGTTTTGCACTTATTGTATGTTTTATGCATTGTAAGATAGATTTTGAGTTATGTAGATGTTGAGGAGCTAATTCGAGCTATTTGGAGGTTTTAAGTCAAAGTAAAAGCCCAAGGGATTAAGCCGGGATCATTTTCGTGGGTCGAGGACCAAGTCCGGACATCAAAAATTGAAGTTTGATTCGTACTCAGAGAAAACCCCACTACCGCGGCATGTGGGCCGCCGCGGCTGCCCAATTTCTCCTGCCTGTCAATTGTTAAGCTCTCTGAAGATGTCCATTAATGCCCCGCATGGCGCGTCACCCCATGCGGTGCCTGTGTATGTTTTACAATGTAAATGTTTTATTTTCGGCTAGGAAAAGGTGATTTCATCTAGGACCAACCCTATGTGGTATAAATACCGGGAAAACATTATTTTAGGGACTTTTGACATTATTTAGACCTAAGGAGGCTAAGCAAGAGTTGGAGAAACAAAAACACAAGGATTTCATCATTCAATCATCACTCAAGACCCGAGTTTGGATCATTTTATATTTTCCTATACTTTAAACATATTTGTGATGAATTACTCCATAACTATGGAGTATTTCCCTTTATGGTTTTATATATCATGCATTTCATGCCAGTCACCCTCATAGGCACTCGGATATTACAGGTTGGTTATTCTCTATCCCTGCTTACATTACTGTTCTTATTTATGCTTTCCTGCCTTACATGCTCGATACTTTATTAGTACAGACGTCCCTTTTATTTGTGGACGCTGCATATCGTGCTATAGGTCCTGATAGACAGGTAGACGTAGCTCCCCCACCACAGTAGGCTGCACAGTTCAGCGGTTATTAGAGAGATCCCTTCTCCGAACTTGCCGTGGTCTTGGTATGCACTTTTGTTATAGAACTTATGGGTATGTTAGGGTCATGTTTCCACAATGTAGCAGCACTTATGTTCCTTTAGAGACTCATAGATAGGTGTCGACTCATGTATAGTTGCCTTGTCGGCTGATTTTTGTTGTATAGTCTCTCATGGCAGCTTGTCAGCTCGTACCTTATATATAGCTTGATGATTGCCTTGTCGGCCCATGTTATGTATGTTCATGCCATTATCTGTCATTATTGGTTGTTCATGATTCATGTCTACTATTTATGTTGATCTTGTTAGCCCTTATCGATAATTAGAAGGTTAGATAAAATGTACGTTGGTGCTCGGCAGGTATAGCCCGAGTGCTAGTCATGGCCCTCTAGTGTGAGTCGTGACAAACTTGGTATCAGAGCAAGTCTGTCATAGGGGTTTTCTATGAGCCGTGTCTAGTAGAGTCTTGATTATGGATGTATAGCACGCCATATTTATAATCAGGAGGCTACATGACATCTAGGGTTGTTACCTACTTCCTGAATCTAGATCGTGCGTAGAGTTGAGTCATGAGTGTTCATCTCTAATATTCACCTTGTTTTCTTTCAGCGGTGCCTTCGACTAGGAAGCAAGCAATTAGTAGACAGCTTGATACAGCTGCGGTAGAGGGTACCAGTCAGGTGCCTCCAGCTAGAGCATGGCAAAGTGAGACTCAAAGCGAGATGCCGTCTCATACCTCATCTACTTTGTCTCCTCCAGAGGATATTAGGAAGGACCCAGCACCTCCAGTTCCTATGTCTGGCACTACAGACCACGATATGCGCCGTGTGGTGCAGTTGTTGACTAGATTAGTAGCTGCTCAGGTTAGAGGCAGAATACCGGTGCTGCTGATAAACTGGTTAGTGCCAGAATTCATGATTTTATTAATCTAGACCCTCCAGTGTTTACCGGATCAGATCCCAAGGAGGACCCACAGACCTTTTTTGATTAGGTTCATCGTACACTGCGGGTTATGCACGATAGTGATACTAAGGTAGTAGAGTTGTCTTCTTATCGATTACAGGATTTAGCGGTTTTCTTGTATGATAGTTGGGAGAGATCCAGGGGTCCGAACGCTCCTCCAGCTGTGTGGAAGGAATTTTCTAAGGCCTTTCTTCGTCACTACTTGCGAGTTAAGATACAACGAGCTAGAGCTGATAAGTTCTTGAAGTTTCGATAAGGTAATATGAGTGTGGGAGATTATAGTATGCAGTTTGATTCTTTAGCAAGTTATGCTCCCCATATGGTGGCCGAGATGAGCGATAGGGTGCACCTGTTCGTGAATGGGTTGGGACCACATCTGATAAACGAGTGAACGACAGCCTCCTTGGTGGAGGGCATGGATATTTCCCGTATTCAGGCTTATACTTAGACACTAAAGGATCGTATGCGCCAGCAAAAGGGATATAGGGAGCAGGATAGGGGCCAGGATAAGAGGGTAATATTCGCAAGGTATTCTGGTGACTTCAAAGGTAGTATCAGGTCCCAGTCTTCGAGTAGTTTGGCGCCACCTGTAGCTAGTGCTCCTCTACATTTTTAGAGGCCTCGGTATGATCGATTTATCTATTCTGGTCCAGGTCAAAGTTTTCGAGCATCATGCTCTCAATATCATAGGGATACTAGTCAGACGAGACCCCCAACACCTCGTTGTGATCAGTACGGCAAGGCCCACTTTGGACTGTGCCGCCGAGGTTCCGATGCGTGCTATTCTTGTGGACAGCCTGACCATATGATGCGGGATTGTCCTAACAGAGGAGGTTGTGGTATGGCTCAGTTGACTGGATCTGTGTTTTGATCTTCCTCACCAGTTCGACCTCCAGCACGGGGTTTTAAACAGTCGATAGGTCATGGTAGAGGTAGAGGTGCAGTGCCGAGTTCGAGGGTACTCAAAATCGAGCCTATGCTCTAGTAGGTTGACAAGATCTCGAGTCGTCTCCGAAGGTTGTTATAGGTATATTGTCTGTGTTTTCTAATGATGTATATGCGTTGATTGATCCGGGATCTACATTATCATATGTTACACCCTTTGTGGCTAATAATTTTGGCGTTGAACCTGAATTGATAAGTAACCCACTTGCGGTATCCACTCCGACAGGAGATTTTATGATTGCTAGAAGGATATATAGAGGTTGCACAGTGATGATTTGTAGTCATCAAACCTCGGTGAATCTATTTGAGTTATAAATGGTTGATTTTGATGTTATAATGGGAATGGATTGGTTGGCCGCATGCTATGCAAATGTTGATTGTCGTACGAAGATGGTTAGGTTTCAGTTTCCTGGTGAACCCGCCATTGAATGGAAGGGGAACATTATTATGCCGAAAGGTAGGTTTATTTACTATCTTAAGGCAAGGAAAATGATCTCAACAGGTTACATTTATCATCTTGTTCGCGTAAGGGATGCGGAGGCAAAGCCGCCTATTCTACAATTAATCCCTGTGGTTAATGAATTTCCAAATGTTTTCCTAGATAAACTCCTAAGCCTTACTCCTAAAAGGGAGATTGAGTTTAGCATTGATGTGTTTCCTGACACTCAACTGATCTCTATCCCTCCATACAGGATAGACCCGGAAGACCTGTGAGAGTTGAAGGCGCAGTTGAAGGACTTGCTGGATAAGGGCTTCATTAGGCCTAGCACTTTACCTTGGGGTGCGCCAGTCTTGTTCGTGTGAAATAAAGACGGGTCGTTAAGGATGTTTATCGATTATCGACAGTTGGATAAGGTTACTATAAAGAACAAGTATCCACTTCCAAGGATTGACGACCTTTTTGACCAACTTCGAGGTGCCAAGTATTTCTCCAAGATTGAATTACGTTCAGGGTATCACCCGGCGAGGGTTAAGGAGAAGGATATTTCGAAGACGGCCTTCCAAACAAGATATGGGCACTTTGAGTACTTTGTGATGTCGTTTGGGCTAACAAATGCCCCAACAGCTTTTATGGATCTCATGAATAGTGTATCCATACCTTATCTTGACGTATTCGTGATCGTATTCATTGATGACACTTTGGTGTATTCTCGTTTGAAGGTGGAACATGTGGGCCACTTGCGGATAGTATTACAGACAATTCAGGATCATAAGTTATATGCTAAGCTCTCCAAATGTGAATTCTGGCTGAACTCAGTAGCATTCCTTGGCCAAGTGATATCTGACGAGGGTATTAGTGTCAACACTTAGAAGATCAATGTAGTGAAGAATTGGCCGAGACCTACAACACCATCAGAAATCCACAGCTTCCTGGGGCTAGCAGGATATTATAGGCGGTTTGTAGAAGGGGTTTTCTCTATATCCGCACCATTGATTAAGTTAACACAGAAAGCTACCAAGTTCCGGTGGTCTGATGCTTGTGAACGTAGTTTTCAGGAGCTAAAGAATCAATTGACATCCGTGCCAGTGCTCACTCTCCCAGAAGGAACATAAGGTTATGTGGTATATTGTGATGCCTCACGTATAGATTTGGGGTACGTATTGATGCAACGTAGGAAGGTGATTGCTTATGCATCAAGACAATTGAAGAAACATGAAAAGAATTACCCAACTCATAATTTGGAATTGGCTGCAGTAATATATGCTTTGAAGATGTGAAGGCACTACTTATATGGCATCCATTTTGATATCTACACAGATCACAAGAGTTACAATACATCTTCAAGAAGAAGGAGTTGAATTTGAGGTAGTGTAGGTGGCTTGAATTACTGAAAGACTACGATGTCGAGATATTGTACCATCACGGTAAAGCCAATGTTGTGGCAGACGCTCTCAGCCATAAGTCAATGGGAAGCTTAGTACACATTGAGGCAGGTAGACAAGGGTTGACTAAAGAGCTTCATCAGCTGGCCAATATGAGAATCACATGTACAACTTTCCTTTGTTATATTGTCCTTTATCTTCTTATTCACAATACCAATAGCAAGTTCCATATATAGACAATATATTCATGAAAATAATAGCATAAACAATTCATTTTCGAAGGTTTCCAACCATTTAAAGTTCATGAAAACAACCTTCCCAAAACAGTCCACTAAGAACAATAACATCTCAAACTATTTCAAGTCTTCTCTTGTAGTATCTTGCTCAAATAATGCAACCAACATATAAACAACTTCAAGAACACAACCTCAAAGAGGTGTTCTTGAAAGTTCAGACAAAAATAGCCCACAACTATTCTCAATGACAACACAACCTCAAAGAGGTGTTGTTCTTCACTAGAATTAACTTTTGATGTTGAAATATGGTGTAATCACTTTTGAATCACTTCAAACCCTTATGGTATCTGTTTAGGAGGCTTAGGAGAAGTTTGGAGACGAAGTTGAGTCGACAATGAGCAAAACATAGGCTTCCAAATAGTTTATAAAGTGAAGTAGGTCGACCACCGCCTATGTGGGTCCCATTGGGAGCTGCTTGCGCGGTCTCGCAAAAATACGAATATCTCTCTACTCTGATGTTGTATCGACAAACAGTTTAATGCATTATAAATTGGACTCGTATATATTCCAATTTGATATGTGGATCATCCCTTAAATTCCAAGTATATTTGGAGAAAAGCGCAGCTATATTTGACTTAATCTTTAGGACATTATGAATGTAACTTGTGATGACCTTTGCCAACTTTTGTTCCACAACTCGCTTGACTTCAAAACGTAACACACGACTATCATACGACTAAAATAACTCATAACATAACCTCCTTGTCATGTTAAGAACCCTAGTCTCACCCTAAAAGTACATGTTATAACATTCCAAACTTGTCGAGTTTTGACGAAACTTATTTTCTTCAATTCGCTTAGCGTCTAAGCTTTCCAACCTTCTTGGTACTTGTTATTCATGATCTTAAATATTTTTAACCTCCAAGGTAACATGATTAACTTACTTTATGTACTTTCAAAGACGATCTCATTTTTGAGCTTACATCAATTAACTTACGACGTACTCTTACGTATAAAAATATGGGGTGTAACAATGTATTATGACATTAAGGAGCTGTATTGGTGGGATAACATGGAGAAGTCTATTACAAAATTTTTAGCCCAGTGTCCTAATTGTCAACAACTTAAGATCGGGCATCAGAAACCCGATGGTGATTCAGAATATAGAGATTATGGCCTGGAAATGGGAGGTGATCAATATGGACTTCATTATTGGATTACCTCGCTCTTATCATAAGTTTGACTCCATTTGGGTGATAGTTGATCGATTTAGAAATCTGCCCAATTTCTACCAGTTATGACAACTTACATGGTTGAATATTATGCGAGGTTGTATATCAAGGAGATTGTTAGGCTTCATGGTGTGCCGGTATCTATTATATCAGTCCAAGGATCTCAATTTACGGCTAACTTTTGGATGTCTTTTCAGAAGGGTTTAGGCACACTAGTGATGTCAGCACTGCATTCCATCCGCAGACTGTCGGACAGGCTGAACGTGCCATTTAGAAACTCGATGATATTCTATGAGCAAGTGTTCTAGATTTTAAGGGGAATTGGGATGACCATCTGCCACTCATAGAATTTGCCTACAATAATAGCTACCATTCCAGTATTAAAATGGCCCCGTACGAGGCACTGTACGGGAGGAGATGTAGATCACCAGTTGGATGGTTCGAAGTCAGTGAAACATATATGGGCCAGATTTGATTTACCAAGCCATTGATAAGGTGAAAGTGATACAAGAACGACCGAGGATAGTGCAAAGCAGGCAAAAGTCTTATTCTGATGTCCAACGTCATGATTTGGAGTTTGAGGTTGGTGATTGGGTTTTCCTGAGGATCTCACCGATGAAGGGTGTTATGCATTTTGGGAAGAAGGGTAAGCTGAGCCCGCGGTATATCGGCTCGTACAAGATTCTTTGACGAATTGGACAGGTTACTTATGAGTTAGAATTTCCATCCGAATTGGAATTTGTCCACCCAGTATTCCATGTATCTATGTTGAGGAAATGTATTGGAGACCCTTCTCGAGTCGTCCCTATCAAAGATGTACAAGTTACGGAGGATGTATCATATGAAGAATTGCCAGTGGCTATATAAGATCGACAAGTCTGCAAGCTGAGAATAAAGGATGTAGCTTCAGTCAAAGTATTATGGAGGAACATGTAAGGCCTCGTAAAATTTCACTAAGGGATTCAAGTTTTTTGGTGCCGAGGTAAGCTTATGTGTTTCAGGTATGAACTTTTTGGGTTGAAAAATGCACTAAGGAGTTGATGGAAATTTTTGGCAAAAGAAGTCAATTCCGCGGTTTGTTTCGCGACCACATAACCGTTTTGTGGTCCGCATAAGCATCGCAGAGTTGAGCAGGGAGTTTGTTGAATTTGAAAGGTCATTTTACGGTCCATTATACGATCGCATAGTAGTTTCGCGGTCCGCATTTTCTGTCGCAGATTTGGCATGAAGAATTTTGTTGGGTCATTTTGCGGTCCATTCTACGGCCGCATAAGTGGTCTACGGACCGGAGACCTGTTGTAGACCTGCCCAGACCATTCCAGTTTTTGGGCATCAGTTTCGCGGTCCATTTTGAGGACCGCATATCCATTATGCGGACCATTCGGCGACCGCAGACCTGAGTTCGGAGGGTCCATTTTCACTATTTTATAACCTGACCCCATTTCTTATAAAATGACTTTGGGGTTATTTTGGCAGGGTTAAACACATATTTTAGAGAGAGGGAAATGCTTTAGAGAGAGAGGAAAGAGACCCAAGTGTATTGATCAACACTCCATGCCCCGATCTTGAAGATTTAAGGGAATCATTCACTAGACCATCATCTACCCGGGTAAGACCTTGTCCTAAAACCTTCATGCAATTGTTATGGCTTTAATTAGGTTATGGAGTTGGAAATAGGCCACGCATGTGACAATAGGTTGTAGTATGTGGGGTTAATGAATCATTTTGGGCAGTTCTTGTTGAAATTGGTTGAGGGAGGAAGGGTTTACCATTGTAGAGTTTTATAGTCTATTTGCATACTAGGTGTTTGACAAAATTCCTAAGAGAGTTACACCATGTGAATCTGTTACAACCTATATTTTCGTACGTAAAAGTGCGTCGTAAACAAACTAATGTAGGACTAAAACTGAGATCATCTTTGAAAGTATATAAAGTAACTTAATCATATTACCTCTAAGGTTACAAATATTGAAGATCATGAACAACAAGTACAAAGAGGGTTAGAAGGTTCAAAAGCTAAAGGAATTGAAGAAAATAATGTTTCGTTGAAAGTCGACACGTTGGGAATGTTATAACATGTACTTTTGGGGTGAGACTAAGGTGCTTAACATGATAAGCAGATTATGTTATGAGTTATGTTAGTCGTGTGTTATGTTTTGAAGTCAAGCTAGTTGTGAAATAAAATTCGATGAAAGTCATTGTTACACCCCATATTTTCCTATGTGAAAGTACGCCATAAGTAAATTGATAAAAGCTCGGAAATGAGATGTTACATCCCGCATTTTCGTACGTTAAAGTTTCGTCGTAAGTTAATTGACGTAAGTTCGGGAATGAGATTATTTTGAGATTATAAGAATTATACTATTTCAAATAAGTGTTAAGTAAATTCATGAAGGTGAGAGGGTGAGCGAATCGAAAAAAATGAATTTCGTCGAAGTTTGACATTTTAGGATAAAAATAACTGTCTAAGCTATAATACCCGGTATTTATGGACTTGTGCCATATAAAGTATCACATGACCATGCTAGTAAGGTATATAAAGTATGTTAAAAGTGAGTAGTATTTTAAGTAATTTGATATAATTCTTAATTATGTGAGTAATTGGTTGATTATTGGATTTTTAAATGGGAGATTAACATGCAATTGAATTTTGTGGATAAAGCTTAAGGGGACACCATCCTCACGTGGCAGCAAGAGGAACTTGGGACCAAAAACCAAAATGGTGACTCTTGGGCTATAGGTCTAGGTGGCATGTTAGGGGGATTTTGGCAAATAATCCTTACAAGTGGGGCCCATAAACCCACCATTATAAGAGGTCTTCTTACCTCATTAAGGGTTGATGTTATGTTTGCTAAAGTAAATATGGAGCTTCAAAACAATTCGTATGAAATTTTAGTAGGATAGTAGCGTGAGATTTGCGATTCTAAGGAAGTGCGGTATAATCTTTCTCACTAATATCATACGGATTTTTCCCTACTTCGATCTCGCTGTAACGTGTTTTGTCGTGATTGACATGGGTTAGAGGGATTTCCAAGAGAATTGGCTCGGGTATGTTAAGGCTATCCCTTCTTTCTTTTTGGCATGATTCATACGATACAAACGAAACGAGTAAACGCACAACTTTCATAAATAACTCTATTCATAGAAGTACTAGGGGTGCCTATGTTCTTGATTCCCCATGTGAATTATTATTATATCTTCTGTTCATGGGTCTTAGAAAAATATGTAGTTGATAAAGCTATTCGAAAGGCATATTGATCTTATGGCATTCCGAGAAATTATATTAACGTATTTCTTAAGAATTTCATTCATTTATACATGTACATTGACCCATGACCAGATGGCATTATATACGTATATATTATATGTATATGGGATATGGGAAAAGGTTACGGCGTTATATACGCACCACCACCTGATCAGCTGATATACGTTGATGATTTTCCCACAGTGGCCGAGATGATATGATGGGATGCCCTCAGAGGCTTGATGATGTTATGTACGCATATACCTATGCATGGTATGACATTTATACGCATATGCATGACATTATAAATATGAAATGATTCACAGAGCTATTCAGACTTACATGTTGAGTCTTTTACTCCATGTTTCTCTCATGTCTTTTATTTACTAATTTTTATTCCTTACATACTCTGTACATTATTTGTACTGACATCCCTTTTGCCTGGGGACGCTGCGTTTCATGCCCGCAGGTCCCGATAGATAGGTTGAGAGTCCTCCAAGTAGGCTATCAGGTCAGTGGAAGGTGTTGGTGCATTCCATATGCTCCGGAGTTGCTTATTTGATCAGTATGATTTGGACATGTATTGATTGGTATGGCGCAGCCCTGTCCCGACCTTTATGGTATTTATCTACTCTTAGAGGCTTGTAGACATATGTCATGTATGTGAAAAGTTGTATGGCCTTGTCGGCCTATGTGCATTATACGAGTGATCATTTTGGTCTTATAGGCTCGTACGTCACATGTATAAGTTTGCATTACATGTTGGGTCGTCCTATGTCGATTATTCCCTCATGTTTTATTCTAGTTATCTCACGGCAGCCTTTCTATCTCATTTACCAATAATAGTATGATATGAAAAGATACGTTACATTGGTACTCTGTTGAGTAAGGTACCGGGTGCCCATCGCGGCCCATCGGTTTGGGTCGTGACAGTCATCATAAGTTAGGTTCATAAGTTTTACTGAAATTTGGGTCAAATATAACTGCGATTGTATCGCAATATACTTAGAGTTACGGGGTGTTTCACCCATTAAATAGAAGATATATGAGTCTATTTTCTAACACATTAAACCGTTTGTCAATACGACATCGAAGTAGAGAGATATATGCACTTTTGCGAGACTGCGCAAGCTGCTAGGTGACAAGTAGGTGTGTCACCTACTTGCTTAAATGAAAGTCCGAAAATGGGCCAGTTCGGGTCGTCCAAAGATACCTTTTAAAGGCCTATTTGGTTCATATAATACACTGATAAGAGGGCCCAATAACCAAATCTAAACCCTTGCAAGCATCCTCCCGAAAATTACACGCAAACCCTAATTGAATTTCTCTCCTTTTCAAGTTCTAGTTGGAGGTAAAACCTAGAGTTTGAAGAACCAAGATATGAGCTGAGTTATTCAACAAATAATGTAAGTTTACTGCTCTCTTTTATCCATTTGTTCGGCTGGAGATTTATGTAAAGTCGTTCCATAAGTGTAATGTCACGCCCCAAACTCAGGGAGCACGACCGGCGCTCAACCGAGAGAACCCGGTCGAGCAAGCCTATTAGACTTACTTCTACCCAAACTCATCCATGAATAAAGATGAGATGTACTCCATGTATCATTTACTGAAAAGATTTTATTAACAACTCCCTTTTCATTTCCATTAGTAGCTTCATTCATCATTTTCAAAACATTACGAGTTTATAGAATTAATGAAAAAACATAATTTCCAAGTACTAACATTTCTAGGTCAATTCCCAACATCAACCATAACCCACAGCCTGTCTACGGAGCCTCGTACATGAGAAGCAAATGATACATGACCCCGGAATGAAGTGGGGCTCACCAAGTCAGCTGAAAAGCGTGTACTACTATCACTGATGAATGTCGCCTGCTAAAGAACCACCTGCATCCATTAAAGATGCAGCGCCCCCGGCAAAAGGAACGTTCGTACTGTCGAATAGAACTAGTATGTATAGCTAAAAATCCTCTTTCAAAATAGAATGCCCATATAAGAAAAGGCAACACATAGAAACAGCAAGTCACAATCAACAATATCGAAACGTCCAGGTAAAACATAATAATTTTTAAAATATGAACTTCATATATAATTTTGGTTGGGAGATCATTAGCACCGATATACCACCGTATTTGTTAGCACGGAGTCCGATCACGCCCGATCAGCTAGGACATCTCCCCACGAACAATGTGGTTTGACATGTGATGCGAAAGAAAGTTGTTACCAAGAGTAGTACCACCATATGCGCAATATGGAGTCTGATCTCCACCCGATCAACTAGGTTGCCTTCCCACATATGCCGTGCGGGTTAACTTTTCCAATCCACAAAGGTTCCAGTTTCATCCCAATTAAGGTGAATAATATCAAAATCCACCACTACACCGGCACGTGTAGTATCAGGCGTGGGCCTTATGACCCACCCTTCGTCGGTATTGCTAATGATGCTCGCAAAAATAATTTTGATTTGATTCGCAAACAGAAATATCATAAATACAATTCTACTCACCTCAAAATCTTTCACATTGTATGACTTCTCATTAGTATTTCCAGTCATTCACAACGACAATATTTCCTTGGCTCATTAGGCCATTCACAAGATTCATTATTCCTGGCACAATGGCAGTATTTCATATTCCACACTTTCACCTCTTTCAATTTCAAAGATCACCATCAAGCAACATATACGATATTTTAAAAATCATATACTTCAAATTCATTTGAAGTGGAAACTTTAAACACAAATGGTTTCTTTCCAAAGAATGAAGTATACCAACCAATAATAGAAACACACATGAAAAATCATAAACAGCCAATACACCATTTACTATTGCAATACTCTCCCTCAGAAATGACAATGTACAATTTTAACACATGAGTATATAGAACTCGAATCACACTGGATATATTTATAAATCAAAGCATTAGTTAAAGCAACCACTAATGGGCATGAATTTAGTACAAAAACCTTTAGACAATTCTGTCTTTCGTTGAAACATGACTCAAAGCCATAACCTTTTAATACTTAACCCACACTTTGAAACTTACAGAAACATTATAGAATTCAATTCTAAGAGAGAAAATTTAGCTAACATACCTCAATTGCACTTCTTTAGACTCTACAATTTTCCGGAACCCTTAGCAACCTCAATCTATTTTAGCAATATACAAATTGAACCCAAAATTAGGAAAACGTTCATGGTTCTAGTTCACTTCCTATTTTTCCCACTCTTTATCACATGCATGCAAGATAAACAACCCTCACACCCATGGACTATCTTATTAATACCCCATTATCGCTATGTTTTAAATTAATAGCTGGGGTGATGAAGTCTTACCTTTTTGGATGAAGAATTTGGTACTCTACTTGAATATTTCCATGCTTTGAGTGATGGTTAAAGATTAATTGATGGGAATTAGGCCCTCCCTCTACAACCCTCTCTCTCTCACACTAGAAATATGAGAAATGAGCTTCAAAATGGGCTAAATGGGTGTTTTAACGGAATGGGGGTCGGGTTTTAAATTAAGCAAAATGGTGCCCCGGCACAGGTCTGCGGTCGCATATAACGGAATGGGGGTCGGGTTTTAAATTAAGAAAAATGGTGCCCCGACACAGGTCTGCGGTCGCATCTGCGACCGCATAATGGTTATGCGGTACGCAAAGTGACCGTAAAAATGGCCTTCAGGGGCCTAAACTTTCGGCTTAGGTATGCGACTAGTATGCGGTCCGCATACTCATTCTGCGGTCGCATAATGCACCGCAGAACTCCCTCCGCAAAAACTCAAGAGGGATTATGCGATTGATATGCGGTCCGCATATCGATTATACGGTCGCATAATCGACCGCAAAACTGACCTCAATTCGGACAAACTTACTGCTTCATTCTGCGGCCATTATGCAGTCCGCAGAGTGATTATGCGGCCGCATAATGGGCCGCAGAAATGCGTTCTTCTGCGAAACATTTTTCTCTCAGTTCGTAGGGTACTGTTCAATCCAAAAAGTCCGAACCCCCGAGTTTTTGGTTTAAATTGTTATAGGTCCTTACATGTAAGAACTCACGGGACAGCGATAGGAAGCTGTAAGTTCGAGTTATTCACTTGTAGCGGACTATTTTATGGATTGTATTGTGTAGCTGTTGGATTGCATGTTTTACTACTATTTTATAGAGTTTTGGAGGAGGAAGGGTATGGAGAAACACCACATAAATGCAGGGTGGTGGGTTGGTCGTTTGTCGTAATATATTTGGGCTGTTTGACACTACTACGGTGGTCACTTTGTGTATGAAGAGATTGGGGTGTGTTGGGCTGTTTTGTTGTATTTTGTGGTGCATATAAGGTTAGAAAATAATGTATATATGTTGATATTGTTTTGTTCTTGTGTTGTTGGTGTTATCGTGAATTTGGAGGAAGTAAGAATTATAGGGGAGATCCTGCCCGTTTTAATACAAAATAAGCTTGTCCTTCGTTGTACGATAGTTGTACCTTTCGTAACTTAATGATAGTATTATTATCGTTGTTGTAGATTAAGGTGAAAAGAGGCGAGTTCAACTTGGTGATTGAAAAGAGTGTGATAAGGTATGTTAAGGCTAAGCCTTCCTTCATTTTGGCATGATCTCGTAGCTACATGTGTTAGTAATGAGACAAAAAGAGAAGTTCATATTCATGAATTTATTCACACTATTCTAGTCTCATAAGTTACAATATTATTCCTTATCGAGACTCTATATTCAATTTTAGTATTGTCTTCTT
>AWOL01S0006676.1:62597-81832 GCA_000715115.1 Nicotiana otophora | reverse complement strand
TTAAGCATATGAGATTTTCATCTCTTAATATTTTTATCTAACAATTCAAAAAAAAAAAAAAATATATATATATATATATATATATATATCAATTAATATTAATTAAACAAAGAATACAATTTACACAAGAAATTCATGTTTTGAGTCTTAAACTACCCGGACTTTAGTATTTAATAATAGCTACGCACGGACTCTCTTCACCTCGTGCGTACGTAGCCCCCACAGTTAGCAACAATTATTACCTTAATTACCTATGGGTAATTTTCCCCTCACAAGATTAGACAAAAGACTTACCTTAATTTGCCCTAATTTAATCCACTTGAAGGCCTTTTTCACGATTATCCAACTCTGTCTGGCTCGAATCTAGCCAACATAATTCGATACAATCACTAAAAATTATAGGAATCAATTTCATTAGAAAATACTATATTTTTCAATAAAAATCTGAAATTAATCAAAAATTCGTTTGTGGGGCCCACATCTCAGAATCCGACGAAAGTTATGAAATCCGACAACCCATTCAATTACGATTCCAACCATACCAGTTTCACTCAAATCCAACTCAGAATCGATACCGAAATCTCAAAAATTCGTTTCTATTAGATTTCTAAAACTTTTCCAAATTTGCATCTCTATACACTAATTAAATGGTGAAAACAATGATATATTCGTGTATATTGACCAAATCCGAGTTAGAATCACTTAACCAAATATTTTTCCTTGCAAATCTACCAAAAATCGCTTCTGCTCAAGCTCAAGTTCGTCACAAATGGCAAATGGGACGAAGTTCCCTCCTTTATAGATCTACCCAGGCAGCCTTCGGAACTGGGCCTCGATCGTGGATTCGATCGTGGCTCTCGAGCCTAGGCATCGGTCATGGCCTCGAGCCTGGGCCTCGGTCATGGCCTCGATCATGGCCTCGAGCCTGGGCTTCGATCATGGCATCGAGCTTGGGCCTTCGATCATGGTCCTTGAGCTGGGCCTTCGATCCTGAGCCTCGTCCCTGGCTTCGACCCTGTCCGTCGACCCCAGGCTTGATATCTGGGCTCGATCATAGCCCAAAATATCCAGTAGAAGAGAAAAAAGTTGCAACAGCTGCTTAAGTCCAACTTTTGATCCGTTAACCATCTGAAACTCACCCAAGGCCCTCGGGACCTCAACCAAATATACCAACAAGTCCTAAAATATCATACGAACTTATTTGAAACCTCAAATCACATAAAACGAAGCTAAAACCACGAATCATTCTTCAATTCAAGCTTAATGAAACTTAAAATTTCCAACTTCTACATTCGATGTCGAAACCTATCAAATCAAGTCCGATTAACCTTAAATTTTGCACACAAGTCATACATGACATACCAGAGCTATAAAAATTTTCAGAACTAGATTCCGACTCCGATATCAAAAAGTCAACTCCCCGGTCAAACCTCCAAACTTAAATTCCTATTTTAGCCATTTCAAGCATAATTTAACTGCGAACTTCCAAATAAAATTCCGAAAACACTCCTAAGTCCAAAATCACCATACGGAGTTGTTGGAATCGTCAAAATTCTATTCCGGAGTCATTTTCTCAAAATGTTGAGCGGAGTTAAACTTGGCCTTTTAAAACCAACTTAAGGAACCAAGTATTCCGATTTCAATCCGAACACTTCCAAATCCCGAACCAACCACCCTCGCAACGCACAAATCATTAAAAGCACATACTGGAAGTTTCACTTTAGGGAACGAGGTTCTAAAAGTCAAAATGACCAGTTGGGTCATTACATTCTCCACTTCTTAAACAAATGTTCGTCCTCGAACGGGTTTAGAATTATACCTGAAGTGCTCTGCATGTTTTCCTCGGCCTCCCAAGTCGCTTCCTCGACTGGTTGGCCCCTCCATTGGACTTTTACTACAGAAATCCTCTTGGACCTCAACTGGCGAACTTGTTTATCAACAATGGCAATTGGTTCTTCTTCATAACCCAAACTATTATCTAGCTGAACTGTGCTGAAGTCTAACACATGTGATAGGTCGACATGATACTTCCGAAGCATAGATACATGGAAAACCTGATGAACTCCCGATAGACTGGGAGGCAATGCAAGCTCATAGGAAACCTCCCCAACTCGTCTCAACACCTCAAATGGGCCTATAAACCTTGGGCACAACTTGCCCTTCTTCCCGAATCTCATGATTCCCTTCATCGGCGAAACCTTCAAGAGAACTTTTTCACCCATCATAAAGGATAAACCACGCGCTTTCTGATCTGTGTAACGCTTCTGTCTGGACGGCACTGTACGAAGTAGCTCCTGAATTAACTTTACCTTTTTCAAGGCATCCTTCACCAAATCAGTACCATATAACTTAGCTTCACCGGGCTCAAACCATCCGATGGGCGAACGACATCGCTGACCATATAAAGCCTCAAATGGAGCCATCTCGATGCTGGATTGGTAACTGTTATTATAAGCAAACTCGGCCAAAGGCAAGAAACGATCCCACTGACCTCCAAAGTCAATCACACATGCCCTGAGCATATCTTCCAAAATCTGAATTCTCCGCTCTGACTGCTCGTCGGTCTGCGGATGAACGGTTGTGCTGAGCTCTACACAGGTCCCCAATTCACCCTGTACTGCTCTCCAAAAATATGAAGTAAACTGAGGGCCTCTATCTGATATGATGGAAATTGGCACATCGTGCAACCGAACTATCTCCTGAATATAAATCTGGGGCAACCTCTCTGAAGTATACGTAGTCACAACCGCAATGAGGTGTGCCGACTTGGTCAACCTGACAACAATGACCCAAACTGCATCAAACTTCCGCAAAGTCCGCGGCAACCCAACTACAAAGTCCATAGTGATGCGTTCCCATTTTCACTCTGATATAGTCATCTGCTGAATTAGGCCACCTGGCCTCTGGTGCTCATATTTAACTTGCTGGAAATTTAGACACCTAGCTACATACTCAACTAAGTCCTTTTTCATTTGCTGCCACCAATAATGCTACCTCAGGTCACGATACATCTTCGTAGCACCTGGATGAATAGAATACCGAGAATTGTGTGCCTCATCTAGGATCTTTTTCCTCAGTCCATCCACATTAGGAACACATAGACGATCCTGGAGTCGCAGAACACCATCCGCTCCAATAGTAACTTCCTTGGAACCACCCCGTAGTACCATTTTTCGAAGAACCATTATGTGTGGATCATCATACTAGCGAGCCTTGATTTGCTCAAATAGGGAAGACTGAACTACAACACATGCAAGAACTCGGCTGGGCTCTGAAATATCCAGTCGTACAAGTCTGTTGGCCAAGGACTGAATATCCAAAGCTAATGGCCTCTCCTCTGCTGAAATGAAAGCCAAACTACCCATACTCTCTGCCTTTCTACTCAAGGCGTCTGCAACCACATTTGCTTTGCCCGGATGATATAGGATAGTAATATCATAACCTTTCAGTAACTCCAGCCATCTGCACTGCCTCAAATTTAGGTCCTTCTGCTTGAACAAATGCTGCAAGCTGCGATGACCATTGTAAACTTCACAAGACACCCCATAAAGATAATGCCTCCAAATCTTAAAAGGGTGAACAATCGCAGCTAACTCCAAAACATGTACCGGATAATTCTTCTTGTAGGGCTTCAGCTGACGTGAAGCATATGCAATAACACGCCCTTCCTGCATCAATACACAACCCAAGCCAATGCGTGAAGCGTCACAATACATTGTATACATTCCCAAACCGAAAGGCAGCACTAACACTGGTGTTGTAGTCAATGATGTCTTGAGCTTCTGAAATCTCGTCTCGCAATCATCGGACCATCGGAACGGAGCACCCTTCTGGTTAATTTGGTCAAAGGTGCTGCAATAGATGAAAAACCCTCCACGAACCAACGATAATAACCTGCTAAACCTAGAAAACTCCTGATCTCAGTCGCCAAAGTGGGACGATGCCAATTCTGAACTGCCTCAATCTTTTTGGGATCAACCTTAATACCCTCGCCCGATACAATATGCCCCAAAAATGCTACAGACCCTAGCCAAAACTCACATTTAGAGAACTTAGTATATAATTTTTGTTCCCGCAACGTCTAAAGCACCACTCGCATATGATGCTCGTGCTCCTCATTACTGCGCGAGTAGATCAAGATGTCATCAATGAAGACAATGGCAAACGAATCAATATATAGCCTGAATACCCTGTTCATCAAATCCATAAACGCTGCCGGGGCATTAGTTAAACCGAAGGATATCACCAGAAACTCATAATGACCATATCTAATCCGAAAAGCGGTCTTCGGAACATCTGAATCCCGAATCTTCAACTGATGGTACCCTGACCTCAAGTTGAACTTAGAGAACACCCTAGCACCTTGCAACTGGTCAAATAGATCATCAATACGCGGCAACGGGTACTTGTTCTTAATAGTGACTTTTTTCAATTGGCGATAATCAATACACATCCGCATTGTTCCATCTTTCTTATTCACAAATAACACTGGTGCACCCCAAGAAGATACACTTGGTCTGACGAACCCTTTTGCTAATAAATCCTCAAGTTGTTCTTTCAATTCCTTTAATTCTTTCGGAGTCATGCGATACGGTGGGATGGATATAGGCTGGGTATCTGGAGCCAAGTCAATACAAAAATCAATATCACGATCTGGTGGCATGCCTGGAAGATCTGAAGGAAATACATCGGAGAACTCCCGAACTACAGGCACTGAATCAATAGCCGGAGTCTCTGCAGTAGTATCCTGAACATAGGCTAGATAAGCCAAACAACCCTTCTCAACCATGTGTTGAGCCTTTATAAAAAAAATAACTCGATTAAATGAACTAACAGACGAACCCTTCCACTCCAGCTTAGGAAATGCTGAAATAGCCGAGGTAATAGTCTTGGAATGACAATCTAGAATAGCATGATATGGAGATAACCAGTCCATGCCCAGAATAATTTCAAAATCGGTCATCTCAAGCAATAGGAGATCTGCTTTAGTTTCATAACCACAGAATATAATAATACATGACCGGTAGATCCGGTTCACAACAACAGAATCGCCCACAGGAGTGGACACATATACAGGAGTACTCAAGGACTCACGAGAAACACCCAGGAATTGAGCAAATAGAGATGACACATATGAATACGTAGATCCTGGATCAAATAATACTGAGGTATCTTTGCCGCAAACAGAAATAATACCTATAATCACGGCATCTGAGGCCTCTGCATCTGGTCTGGCCGGAAAAGCATAGAACCAAGTTGGGGCACCAGCTGGCTAGCCTCTGCCTGACTGACCTCCACCTCTAAGCCCCTACCCACTTGTCCTCCACCTCTTGGTGGTCGGACAACTGGTGGAGCAACTGGTCCGGTAATCATACGATGCAGACCATGTTGCACTAGTTTACCCCGAAGCCTGGGGCAGAATCTCCGTATATGACTGGGTCCCCACACTCATAACAACTTTTCGGTGCGATAAGCTGCTGACTAGAAGTCTGGCCCTGGTGACCTGAATACCCACCGGGAGGACCCTGAATAGCTGGTGGGCGATAAGAACTCTCTGGCATAGCACTGAGATAGGGTCGCACTGGAGCACCTAGAGGAGGCGGTGATGCTGGATATGGGGTCCTGCTGGACTACCCTCTCACAAACTGACCTCTGCCCCCAGACGGAGTACCTCTGAGCTCTCCAGAATACCTAAACCGCTTATCTCTCATAACCTGCTCTCGGCTCCGCTGACGTACACCCTCAATCCTGCGGGCTATCTCCACAACTAGCTCATAAGAAGTTTCCATCTCAACCTCTCGAGCCATAGTGGCCTGAATGCCAGTATGTAAACCCGCAACAAACCTCTGCACTCTCTCCGCTTCAGTAGGGAGTATCATAAGTGCATGGCGAGATAACTCAGAAAACCTCGCCTCATAATCGGTCACTGACATCTGACCATGTTGGAGTTGCTCAAACTGAAACTGTAACTGTTCCCATAGAGAGGGTGGAATATACCTGTCTAGGAAAATACGGGTGAACCTGTCCCAAGTCATGGGAGGAGAATCTGCTGGTCTTCAAAGAATATAAGACTGCCACCATCTACGGGCTCTACCCTCTAGCTGAAAAGTAGCAAAGTCTACCCCATGAGACTCCAATATCCTCATGTTGTACAGTCTATCCTTGCACCGATCGATAAAATCCTGGGGATCCTCATGTCGCTCACCCCCAAAGATAGGAGGATGTAGTCTAGTCCATCTGTCCAATAGTTTCTGAGGATCAGCGGCTGCAGCTGGCCTGGGCTCAGGTGTAGCTACTGCCACTAGCTGGGCTCCACCCACGGGTAGTGCACCCTGGGTCTGATATACAGTAGTTGCATGTCCATGAGCCTGCACGGTAGGGGTCTATGCTCCCCCGCCCACCTGAGATGTAGTTGGGTCTGCCGAAAATAAATCGGCCTGAGTCATATTGTCCATGAACCGCAGCATATGATCCATAACATCCTGGAATCCCGGTGCAGATGTGAAATCCACTGGAGCTGGCTCTGCCACATGCACCTCACCCTGTTCCTCAATAATGGGATTCTCTGCTGGACCCACTGTCACACCCATTTTTCCCCCTCACTAACCCTCTTTAAAATATAAAAATATGGTTTTAAAGCTCAAAAGGGTTTTCAATTGAAAGTGACAAAAATATTGTGTTTCAAAGAATTTTTCAGAGTCGCCACTTGACATTTGATTTCGGTGTATCAAGTCACTGTTTAAAAAAAATAATTTTTCCTTTTAAAACACAATAGACTCTAAAACATAGTCTGTACCAGAAAATCTAAGTAAGGGGGTTCATTTGATTCGGGGAGAAGGTTTTAGGCATTTTCCGAGTCCCGTAACTAGTACGGTTGCGTACATGATCATGTTGGCTTTAAAGAATACTTAAACTGAGCCAAAAAATACACGAAAGAAAAATAAACACACGAGAGGCTCGCAGTTTTCCCCACCTAAATAAAGACAAGAAAATAAAATAAGAGAAAAATATTAAAATCTATACTATTCTCACTTCACAATGTTTGTCATGGCCTCAATTACATTCACTACGGGGCATACCCCGGATAACAATAATCAACTAACGGGGATAACCTCTCACCTCAAATAAAAAAAATAAAAGAAACAAGAAATCCNATACCTGTCTAGGAAAATACGGGTGAACCTGTCCCAAGTCATGGGAGGAGAATCTGCTGGTCTTCANAAATAAAAGAAACAAGAAATCCTAAAATTTGCCTACCCAAGTGTGGTCGGCCTAAAACATGTTCTTAACGATCAACGAGAAGCAAGAAATAAACAAATAGAAATGATAAAATAATAAAATATCACGTTAATATCAATTGTTCAGTACTCAGACCCCCCACAATACAATTCAAGCATCAAGATGTCATCCCTTTTAATTTCTTTCTTTTTTGCTTAAGAATTTTGGCGTACGAAATGTTCACGTGATATTTTGGCCATTTATCGAGCAAGCATTTGCATCCAAACATTTCCAACAAACAAAAATCTAGACATTAAGCTTAAGGAACTGCCCATGAATAGACTAAACTGATCTATACTCCTAATACGGAAATTTCAGAAAATTCAAGTTTAACAGATCCAAGCAATTAAGTTCTATATTATTGAACCCATTAATTTAAGAACTCAAATCAAACTCACTTTGTTACTTAAATGAATTTAATCCAAATCCTACTCCCAATTTTAAGACTTATACTTATCAAATGTGAAACTAAATTAAGCAAACTAAAATCCCCTTCCTCATTGACATGTCACTGCCAACAGAGAGTGTCAAGCACAAAAGGAACGAGAATCAGACAATAAATTAGGTTTAAATTCATTTTAGACATAGACTAACACAGAGGAACATGAATGAGATAACCAAACAACCATTAATTCATTTCAAGCAGAGAGTGAGATAGAAGAGATGAACCTCAATGTAGAGCTTTTCCAATTAAAGGTAACTCCGGCAATGTATACAGCGAATAAAATGGACAGCAATCTAACTCGACCAAACAGGAACCTTCGACCGGAGAAAAACTCGTCGGCGACCTCAACGGAAAACTCGAACTCGACCCTTTCTCACGTAATCTTTCGCGAAAACAGAGCTTGAGCTATGATGTTTGAGGTTGTCCTTATGGGGTTTTGGGGGCTGATTTTAGTGCGTTTTTGTTTTTTGGATTTTGTTGATTTTTAACTCCTGTCTCAGACTGATTTTCGCTGGGGTTTTGGTGTGGAAACAGGGCTGGTATTAGGATTTACTACATAGTTAGGTTAGGTTCATAGAAGAAGATCTTGTGCTTATACTCTAGTGGTCAGATTAAAAATGAAATGTTATCAAAAAAGAAATTTAATGGAGTTAAAAGGAAGAATAGTTTCAATAGAGAGGATGAGCTTTTTCTCCCTTTCTATGTCCGTTCACCCTCTTTATATCACGCCTTAAAATCCTCTCTCCCCCCACTCAAACTCTCTCTCCCGAAAATTCTCCATTTCCCTCAAAGTGTTGTCCCCACTCCCTCTCTCTCTCTCTCTTTTTTTTTTTATGTATGAGTAAATGTATATTTCAGCCTAAGTGATTATCTTGGAGAAGAAGCCACAAAAATTCAATAGCTTGGCCAAATACTTAAAATGAACTAAAAGTTAAAATATCAATATTAAACCTAAAATTAACATTTAAACACTAAAAGGTACAAAATTTTAGGGAGGGTCAAAAATTACATGTCCACACCCACTGGCGGCATAACTGGAACAGTCCTGGGACATCCTCGCCCTCTACCACGGGCTGGAACCCTCCCTCGGCCCTTGCCTCAGCATCTAGCAACTGGGGAAGTAGCTCTTCCCTGGTCTGGAACCTCATTAGAGCGCGTTCTCACCTTCTGTGAGAGAATAAGAGAAGGATATTTAGTACTACATCAATTGCACGATGGAATATGAAGAAAGGTAGTTTCCTAACACCCTATAGCCTCTCGAAGATAAGTGCAGATATCTCTGTACCGATCCGCAAGACTCTATTAGGTCTGATCATAACTTGTGAGACCTACGTGAACCTAGTTATCTCATACCATGTTGTCACGACTCAATTTCACCTATAGGTCGTGATGGCGCCCAACACTACAGCTAGGCAAGCTAACAAATAAATTAAACATATATCAATTATTTTCAGAATAATTTTCTAAGTAGTTTTATTATTTTTCTAGAAATATTAAAGAAATTTGAAAAGATATTGATTAACTTAAATCCAAGAAAATAATACAGTTCCAAATTCTACCAATGTGTGTGCCAAGACCTGGTATCACAAGTGTATGAGCATCTAGTATATTATATAAAACTCCAAATACCGTCTGAAATAAAAAAAGACAGAATATAATGCAAGAAGAGGCACTAGTAGCTGCAGAACGGCTCAGAAAGGCAGCTCACCACTACGCCTCTGGATAACGTGGATGTGCGATGATAGGTCCTCCACTAATATCTGTCTCAGATCCTGCACAAAAATTGCAGCAAATGTAGTATGAGTACGTAAAAAACGTGTACCCAGTAAGTATCAAGCCTAATCTCGAAGTAGTAGAGACGAGATGGTCGACTTTGACACTCACGAAGGGTCAACAATATTAAATAGAATAAAATAGAATTTATTTAACTCACCATGATTCACAAAGTCAACAATAATTTATTTAACCAGCAGAAATAATTTAATTCCCTCAAATGCAATAATTCTCAATATATTAATTAAATTCCTTCAATTCCAATACATTTACAATTTATCAATTAGCTTTACAAGCTACAATAAACTATCCAAGTATCGTGTAATTATTATTATTAGGCACGATTTCTGCCGAGGTCGTACGACCCGATCCAGAGTGTCGTGTACACTGCCGAGGGACGTGCGACGCGATCCATAGATGCATCTATCCTGCCGAGGCGTTCGGCCCGCTCCACAAGAAAGGAGGACATTTTCTTATGTACCTCCGGAAAGAGAGTATATTTATTAAGATAAATTCGAGAGGATGAACAATTTCTCTTAACAATTAATTAATTTAAACAAAAAATTAAGCATATGAGATTTCCATCCCTTAATATTTTATCAATTAATATTAATTAAACAAAGAATATAATTTACACAAGTAATTCATGTTTTGAGTCTTAAACTACCCGGATTTTAGTATTTAATAATAGCTACGCACGGACTCTCTTTATCTCGTGCGTACGTAGCCCCCACAATTAGCAATAATTATTACCTTAATTACCTATGGGTAATTTCCCCCTCACAAGATTAGACAAAAGACTTACCTCAAATTTAATCCACTTGAAGGCCTTTTCCACGATTATCTAACTCTATCTGGCTCGAATCTAGCCAACATAATTTGATACAATCACTAAAAATTATAGGAATCAATTCCATTAGAAAATATTATATTTTTCAATAAAAATCCGTAATTAATTAAAAATTTGTCCGTGGGGTCCCGTCTCGGAATCCGGCGAAAGTTATGAAATCCGACAACTCATTCAATTACGGGTCCAACCATACCAGTTTCACTCAAATCCGACTCAGAATTGATACCGAAATCTCAAAAATTCGTTTCTATGAGATTTCTAAAAACTTTTCAAATTTCCATCTCCATACACTAATTAAATAGTGAAAACAATGATATATTCGTGTATATTGACCAAATCCGAGTTAGAATCACTTACCCAAATATTTTTCCTTGAAAATCTGCTAAAAATCGCTTCTGCTCAAGCTCAAGTTCGTCAAAAATGGCAAATGGGACGAAGTTCCCTCCTTTATAGATCTACCTAGGCAGCCTTCGGAACTGGGCCTCGATCGTGGCTTCGATCATGGCCCTCGAGCCTGGGCCTCGGTCATGGCCTCGATCATGGACTCGAGTCTGGGCCTCGGCCATGGCCTCGATCATGGCATCGAGCCTGGGCCTTTGATCATGGCCTCGATCATGGCATCGAGCCTGGGCCTTTGATTATGTTCCTCGAGCTGGGCCTTCGATCCTGAGCCTCGTCCTTGGCTTCGACCCTGGCCGTCGACCCTGGGCTCGATATCTGGGCTCGATCACAGCCCAGAATATCCAGCATAAGAGAAAAAAATTACAGCAGCTTTTTAAGTCCAATTTTTGATCTGTTAACTATCCGAAACTCACCCGAGGCCCTCAGGACCTCAACCAAATATATCAACAAGTCCTAAAACATCATACGAACTTATTTGAAACCTCAAATCACATAAAGCGACGATAAAACCATGAATTATGCTCCAATTCAAGATTAATGAAACTTAAAATCTCCAACTTCTATATTCGATGTCGAACCCTATCAAATCAAGTCCGATCGACCTCAAATTTTGCACACAAGTCATAAATGATATAACAGAGCTATGAAAATTTTCAGAATAGGATTCCGACTCCGATATCAAAAAGTCAACTCCCCGGTCAAACTTCCAAACTTAAATTCCTATTTTAGCCATTTCAAGCCTAATTTAACTATGAACTTCCAAATAAAATTCCGAACACACTCTTAAGTTCAAAATCACCATACAGAGCTGTTGGAATCGTCAAAATTCTATTATGGAGTCGTTTTCTCAAAATATTGACCGAAATCAAACTTGGCCTTTTAAAGCCAACTTAAAGAACCAAGTGTTCCGATCTTAACCCAACCACTTTCAAACCCCGAACCAACTATTTTCGCAAGTCATAAATTATTAAAAGCACATACGAAAAGTTTTATTTTAGGGAACGGGGTTCTAAAAATTAAAATGACCGGTTGGGTCATTACAATTACAATGGAATAGGACCACCCCTCTATTTATAGGGAAAAGGTGACTTAGCCATCAAGTAATAAACCCTAAGATCTCTCTAAAATATAGACATTCACCTTAAATATAATTCTATTTATAACATAAATTTAATAATTAATTTTTTGTCCCCATAATCATTTAAGATTATTGAAAGTAATTATATATATGTTTGGCTACGCGATATAATTACATTTTCAATAATCAGATTGAAACTTAAGCTACACTTATATTGACATGAAATATAAATAATCTTTTGTTTAATAATTCAAATTATTAATGTAGTTTAATTAACTACAAAGTTTTTTTATTTTTAATTTGTTTTTGGCTTAATTGTTTTTCAGTGATATGTTCTATATTCAGTTTAACCGCAATCAAATATAATACACATATAAACTAATTACTTATATAATTCAGTATATTTTTCTATATCATGGTGTTTTCCTGAATATTTTTTTTCTAAAGGTTTAATCGCATACGCGAACACAAACTTTAAAGAGAAGGCTCGTGCTCGGCTCGACCTGGTCTGTAGCCAAGCTCGATTAAGCTCGTATACAACTCTGCTCAATAATACATAGTTCGTTTAATTAATGGGCTCGACTCGATTTGGCTCACGCTCAAGAATTCAAGATATCTTAATTGATCATAGCAGTTTTGATATACAGTAAATTTATTTAAAATACAAAAGGTATTAAAGCCTTGACAGTTCTAGGGAAATTTTCAAATTTGGATAGGTACCATTTCCTAGTAGCATAACTCCTCCCCATCAAATAAAATACTGTGCCTATGGTAGAAGAAAAAGAAAACAAAGTTTGACTAATAACAGAAAACCCAAGAAATGTGACAATCTCAGAAAGGTAATGAGGGCATATAACTAAGTTAAATAGGCCACCTTTGGGAATCTTATAACCATTTTCACCCTTTTTTCTCATATTAGAAAGGAGAAAATGGTAATAAAAATTGCCAATAATTCCCACCAGAAATACAATAAAACCAAGGTACTTCAAGTCAATATTTGGCTCTGATGATCCTTCAGTCAAATGTTGAATATATATTAGGCTTGAAAAGGCCATTAAGTAGGATGAGGAAATAGTAATTGCAGAGTTCATAGCCATGGCACCACTATACTTGTGCACAAACAGAACCTGCAAAAATATGTAAAATGTTGGACAACAAAGTATGTTACTAACCAGTAAAATATTTCTTCACATTTCTCAAGCAAAGACGGATCTGCGATTTTAGCTCTATGAGTTCAACATTTAAAGTTATGGGTTCATATCTACTATTTGTTATAATTTCAGTGATTTTTTACACATAATTTATGCTCCGCGTCGAAAGTACTGGGTTCAGTTGAACCCAATCGTTCTGCCCTGCTCTCAAGCTTATTCTAAAGTGCTAGCATTATGAAGGATTTAATATGAGTTTAAGTTCTATTCACTAAGGGGTCGTTTGATTTGACAAGTTATACTGAGATTAGCTATACTGAAATTAGTTATGCTGGAATTTATTATTCTGGTATTATTGCTTATTGATCGTTTAACATGTTGTATTAATCCTGGGATTATCAATTTTACTGTTTTATTCTGGGATAACTTATCTTGAGATTATAATTTCATCCTCTAGCAGAAATAAGTTATCCCAGTACTATAGCTTATCCCAAAATTAGTAACCAAACAAGGACTAAGGTGATATTAAATTTTAATCCTAGTATTATTTTTGCTCATCTATCATACCAAACGACCCCTAAAAGTACATAGATTTTTACACTGACAGGCAATGACGGTGAAGCCAAGAATTTTAATAAGTGGATTCAAAAAATTTGAACATGAGACCTAAAGCAAATTTTGGACTAATAACTTGTTTGGCCAAACTTCTAAAATCTGCTTATTTTGAGAAGTACTTTTTTCAAAAGTGCTTTTCAAAAAAGTACTTTTTGTGAGAATTAGTTGTGTTTTGCCTAATTAATTTGAAAATCACTTTTGAGTTGTAATTAGTGTTTTGACAAACTTTTGAAAACTGTTTCTAAGTATATTTTTCTCAAAAATGCTTCTCAGAAAAGTGCTTTTGGAAAGAAACTATATTTTTCTGCTTCTCGAAAACTGCTTCTGTTTCTCCTCAAAAAAATTTGGCCAAACAGGCTATAAATTTATCACTACAATGAAAACTTCCCTAATGTCGAGAGGATTTAAAAGTTTATATATATACAAAAAAAAATTATTTTTCCCCTATTTACGTGATTTTCCAACTAAGAGATTTCAATTGAACCCCTTTATTGGTTGTGGCTCTTCCATTGTTGTCCGATTAAGTTGACTTAGGATGAAGTATAACTTTTCATAGCAAACTTGATAATGTATCGTGGAAAATAAAGTAATAACATGTTGTAATCTATTAAATTGAATTGATACTTTAAAAATTATTTACATTGTCAATGTATATAACTTAAATTCTTTAATAGTAGTAGTAAGGAAAGAAAAGGGTAATTACCTCAAGAACTCTTTTGAAGAAATGAAGGGTAATAGCAGAGTTGAGCATCAAAAATCTTATTCCACCATTTGGGAAGATCCAAAAGAAACTTAGACTTGCTATTAGACTAGGAATATAAGCTATAAGCATTCCAATTCTACTTGGGACCTTAGTTTTGACTTGCTTCTTAGAATTCAAATTCCAGAACTTTGAATATTCAAGATTCTGTTTTCCAAAAGCTTCTGAAATACCCAATATTGCAGAAAATACTAAATTCATCACTACCATGATTTTGATGAAAATTGAACTTGGTTCTTGAAATAATATTTCTCTAAATATTTGTGTCATGGCCATCACTTCCTCTCTGGTATTTTTCCTATGTTTCTATTGTTTTCTCTTTAGGAGGATGTGTGGATGTATTTTTATTGGATTAGGGGAACAAAAGGACAGAGTGAAATGTATAGGTACTGAAGTAGTTAGGTCAAGAGCATCTTACAAATGGCTGACCAATAAGAAAATGTGAAATACTTACTATGTAAAGAAATAAGACACAAAAAGATAAAAAGGAAGGGTTCGGAGAATGATCGCTCCACAAGGGTGTAATGTACACAACTTATTCCAATGCAAGTATTAGTGAATATTTTCACTGCTCAAACTCGTAACATATAGATCATACGGAGACAACTTTACTATATCTCCAAGATTCCCTACAATAAGACACAAAACGATAAATAATCTTAATCCCAGGTTTTGTTGGACTGACTTTGTGGATAACATATTTTCCCCTTTTTCATTGATGAGAACGGGGCAACAAAAGGTAGGGGGGGAAAACGAGAATGTAGCTACCCATTTGCCACGCACCACAACTATCAAAGCATCGAAAGGGATAATACATAAGCACCACATTTAAATTTGGTCCCCATTTTCTCATTACGTTATTAATTAGGCGTTTGGACATAAAAATTATAGTAACTTTTGAAAATAAGTAGTTTTTGGAGTTAAGTCGAAAAATGGTATTTGAAATTTCAAATTATGTTTGGATATGCATTTCACATGAAAATATATTGCAGTTTTGTAAGTGAAAAAAAATTGAAAAAGATTTTGAAAAACTCATTTTCAAAAAAATTCAAAAACTTACAAAATTTAATGGATAAACACGTTTTTTTTTTAAAAAAAACGAAAAAAAAAAAAGAAGAAAAAATTATAGACAAACAGGTTTTATTCCCTGAACTGGTTCGAAATGGTATTGATACCTCCCTCCCTTCTGATTTAGGGGTTCCATTTAAAAATAAGCCCCGCGAAATTGAGAATTTCTTTTTTATTTCGAAGAAATTGAGTCCAAAAGTAAAGATAAAGCTATTTTTTTTTTGTAAAAACTGAACATTCTTTAAAATAAAGTGTGATACAAAATACTATTTTGACAGTAGAATATTGAAAAGTATAAAGGGTATAAAGATTAACCTTTGCTTCGAGAGAAGTGGGCACAATTCTGTGACAACCCAATTTATTTTTTTTTCGAACCAAAAATTTAGATAAGGATAGTTAATTTGGAAGTCAGAGAATATCAAATAAGTTGACAATAATAGTTGATTAAGATGATTTAAGAAATAATTTTGTTCGTATTTTCATTGTGAACTATAGTGGCTAAAAATGATTCTCGTAATTGGTCAAAAGTCAATCTTTTCACAATTCTTTCCCAAAAGTATAACATCCAATTAGCTAAGAGCCTATAAACTCATATTTTCCATATCTGAGATCCGTTGAAGGTGGATTGGTTGATGTTTTTCTCAATAGTGAACTACAATGCTAAGGTCTGTGTATACCCTATTCTTTTCAGACCCCATTTGTGAAATTACATTAGTTATGTTGTTGTTGACTTGTTGTAATAGCGAACTACAGATACAAGAAAAATTCATCGTTTGCCTCCTAAGATTGGCCCGAACTATTTACACACTTAAACTTTACGGAAGAACATATTGAATTCAACACACAACATATTGAGGAAGAAGTATCCGCCAAAAATGGCTCAATTTATATTAAAATGCAATATATTTTGAAGTATCTGCACAAAAAATAACATAATCATGTGCTTGTTGTTGTTGTTGTTGTTGTTGTTGTTGTTGTTGGTCCTTATAAAGTAGACTAAAATATGTAAGGAATGAGTGCCTTGATATTCTTAGGAAAATCATCAAACTTGGACTGGTACCATCTTCTTGTAGCAATGCTCCTCCCCATCAAGTATAACATTGTGCCCAAAGTGAAGGAAATTGAATATAATGTTTGAGAAATGCAAGAAACTCCAACAAAAACAAGAATCTCAAAGAGGTAATGTGGGCATATGACAAAATTGAACAGACCACCCTGAGGAATTTTATACTCTTTTTCACCCTTGTTTCTCAAATTTGAGAGCAAATAATGATGGTAAAAATTACCAATTATACCAACCAAAAATATTATGAATCCACTGTATTTGAGATCAATGGATGGCTCTCGCAAACCTTGACTGAGGTGTTGACCATAAATCATGGTAACAGTTGAGAGGAAATAACTAAATGATATTACTGTTGTAGCCTCAACATCCATTGAACCACTGTATTTGTGAACAAATAGGACCTAGTATCAACAACGCAAAGATATTAGAATTTGTTCAAGATAATATAAAGCTTTAATCTTGAAATAGCTATTATAACAACGCAGAGGTAGACTCAGAGCAGGTTGTGTTGGCTCAACTGTATCATCCTTTCGCTCGAAATATATAAATATATAATAAGGTCACACTCATTCTTAATCAACGGACTCTAAATCATAAATGCACCTCTAGCTACATGAAAATTAAACTAGTCTAAAATTTCCAAAAGTTAAAAGGCTACATTCATTCACAATACCAAAACACATAGTAGACCTCGTTTGTTCTCAAACTGTAAGGGGCCATTTGGTAAGGTATATAAGAATAATACTGAATAGGGTGTATTACTAATACTGAAATTAGTTATGTTGTGATTATTTTTTATCTACTATTTGATTTGGTGTATTAAAATAACATGCATTGTATAGGGGGTATACATGCTTATTGTATTAAAAATCATGGTATTACTAATGTCATAGTGTGCTATGTATTAGTTATTCTAAAATAATACCAAATAGGGTGTATAACTAATACATGTATTAATTATACATAGGTTGAAAAACACTACCAAACAAGGGATTAATAATATCAAAGCTAATACATATATTATTTTCCCCTAATACATCCTATCAAACCAGAGGCGGATCTAGAATTTTAAATTTTATGGGTTCAACCTTTAAGGGTTTTAACATCGAACTCATTGTCTTTTAAAAGTTATCGGTTCAAATTGCTATTTATTGCAATATTAATGAATTTTTACATATAAATTTATGTTTCGCGTCAAAAATACTGGGTTCAATTAAACACGGTGCCGATACATTGCATCCGCCTCTATACCAAACGACCCCTTAGAGTTTAATGGCTTTTATGTAGTGACAATATAAAGAATTTTTATATCAAAATCAGTTCAAACACCTAAATGAAAAGAGCAAATTAAAAATATCAAAAGTAATATTAAAAGAAACTCTTTGAACAGTACCTCTAAGACTCTCTTGAAGAAATGTATGGTTAAAGCAGAAGAAACCAAAGCAAATCTAAGATCCTCATTTGGGAAAATGGCAAAAGAAGCAAGACCAGCAAGAAATGCAGGGCTATACAACAAAAGCATGCCTTTTTTACTCCCAATTCTTGCCTTCTTCTCATTTTCACTTTTAGTTGATACAAAGAACTTGGAATACTGCATATGCTTTCCTTTAATTTCAGAAAATCCAGCATTTGCTAAAGAAGCAACACTTATAACAGACATTGTAGTAATGAAAAGAGAAGGTGGTGGAGGGTATAGAAATTTCAGCAATGTAGACATCACCATTTTTCTACTTCTTGTTCTGTAATATTTTGTGTTTTTAGGGAAATATTGTGTATATAAGAAGCAACAAACTCCCTAGTTTTTGTGCTATTTGTACTCTTCTTGGATTTAGGTGTTTGACAAGTATATATGGTGGATTTCACTAGTTGGAAGAGCAGAATTTTAAGAGCCACAATTATGTGGTAGTAACAAAATTTCAGAAAAATATGAAAAGGAGATATACATTTAAAGTTATGACTGGATATTTGGACAGTCCAAAGACCTACGTGGTCACAAATTTTGCCAGTAAAAATTTGTAGGTTGGCTAGTGACAAGGGTCCAAAGGGGCTACTAGTATTATTCAGGTACTAGTATTAAAGAAGTTATGCTCGAATAATTTAACAAAATATCAATCCTATAAAATTATTATATAATGTATTAGTATATTATTTTAATAAATATTAGTTATTCTTTTATTATTTAATATTGTGTGCAGAAATATAATAAAATTTGTATAAAATTAAAGAATACACATCATATAGTAATCAAATAAATTAGTTTTTTTCTTATTTATTCTTTATTAAATTAGCAATTACTTAGTACTATACATTTACTAATGTGACTTTTTATTAACTTGTGACTTAGCTTAATATTTTGGTATTACTTCTCTTTTAATATAATATAGATATATATTTTCTTACTCTGAAAATATTATATTTTTTAAACTTATGTTATACTGTTCAAAATTCTTCAATTGTCTAAATTTATCAATAATTTTTTTGAATGTTATTTATTTATATTTTATTTTTCAATTAATTCAAAATATAATTACCATAAAATTATTTTTATCTCCCTCTTTTCTACTATAATATTTGATTAGTTTTCTCATTTTATAGTTTACTGAAAAATTAAATAATGTAAAAAAAATTTACTAAATAATAATTTTAAATTCATCAGAAGTATAAAGAGATAAGCCTTTTAGTATTTTTATAAAAAACCGACCAAATATTTTTAATAATTATAATTTGTGTTTTATATATATATATATATATA
>AWOL01S0006676.1:33136-59456 GCA_000715115.1 Nicotiana otophora | reverse complement strand
TATATATATATATATATATTATAATATGCTTATCTTATGTCCTAACAGTATCTTTATTTTTTGTATTTTTTATTATGAAATTAGGAGTTCGATTTATTAACTAAAGTTTCCTACATGAGAATTTAATTAGTACTTATATACATTTTTACGCTATCGCTTGAAATTATTTTTTTTAGTATTCTTTCTCTATAACTATTTGTTTATTATAATTTTAGTTATGTGTATATGTACCACTTTTTTCATCATAATTCTAATTATAAGTCTTATATTTTTATATTTTTCCACAATTCTTTTTTGTTCCTTGCTTATCTAATTGTATTATCTATTACTTAATATTATTAAATTATCATGAATTTTTAATAAATTACCAATTTAATATAATACAATGAATATAATTTACCAATGTTGGTAAATTATATTCATTGTAAATTATCTATTTTACCAATGTTGAAAGCAGTTATATAGTGTCATTTTCTCATAGATTTTAGGCCACAACACAAAAACCAGTCATTGGTTGGAGGATTCACATTACACAAGTAATTAACACATATTTCCACTATGAGAATAAGTTAAAATGAATAATCAAGTCCCAGAATTACTAGTAATACGTATAACTTCTATAAAGAAAACACTGAATCAACAGTTTGTACGGTTTTCCTATGAGTACAAAAATGTAAGATGGTTGAAAAAAAATTGTTAATAACTTCAATTTGTCAAAATGTGATTCCTCAGGTTGTATCTTCTTGTAAATGACATGTTTCCAACTGAATTCTCAGCAACTTCCTCAGGATATACAAAGTCAGGATCCTTCAATTTGTCAACATCTTCTGGTAATTCAGCTTCAATCCAAGAAGACCAATCGACATCATCCTCTGAATCATCATTCTCCATTTCCCATGTCAAGTACTTCTTTTGTTTCTGAATTCCATTAACTTTTTCCACTAGTGTTAGTAACATTTGATGATTCAACACTTCATAATCTCTGCAAGATGTTTGCACAATAAGAAGATAAACAACAACATCATCAACATATGCAGTGCGGTCCCACAAGTGGGGTCTGGGAGTGTAGTGTGTACGCGGACGTTACCTCTACCTTGTGAAGGTAAAGAGGTTGTTTCTGACAGACCGTCGGCTCAAGAAACACAAGAAATTGCATAATAAGAAGATATGTAGATTTTGTTATGTTGTTTATACCTGTATGTCCAAATGGAATATAGAAGTTGGCATGACGCGAGTATCACAAATAGAGACCTAACTATGCTCACAGTCCAAGCTTGATCATTGATTTCATTTGTTCCATATCGAAGTATGGCTACTTCAATCAAGAATGCGAGGCATAACCCTACAACAAACCAGAAATGATGACGAAGTAATGAGCACAAGAGGATTTAGAAGAAAAGAATATATTTTGGAAAAAAAAGTGGTACTTACCTATGTAAAGCCTAGGTCTCACATTATACGTCTGCTTCGTGCTAGTGAACATGTAGAGAAGAAAGATTGACAATGAATAGATCAAGAAAGCTTTGATCAATCTTGATTCAAGAAGCATGGCGTTGTGCAAAGCGAACAGTTTGTCTATGGCAAGGAACATGCTTGCTTGTTTAGACTCAAAGGTTTCCTGTTGACACAATTAAAGAAATTCATGTACTAGTACTAGAAATCTAAGACAATGGTGATATTATACTAACTTAAAATTTCTTTCCTTAATATGAATTAACAAACCTGAGCAGCTAATATAGTTTTTGATTTCTCAACAAGATGATCATGTGTTTGTTGGAGTTGTTTTTGCCGTCTAAGAAGCTCCTCTTGTTGCTCGTGCCCGAATTGAGCCAACTGTTGCAGAGTTCCTCTGTAAAAGTATTGCAATACATCAGCCTACAAATTTGGCCAACAACAAGTAACCTACATATCAACAGTGATATAAAAGGGCAGCATCCGGCGTTCACGCAGGATCCAAGGAAGGGTCGCACCCTAAGAGATGTCGTGTAAGCAATCTACCCTGATGCAAGCATCAGTAGCTAATTCCATGACTTGAACCCGTGACCTATAGGTCACGCGGCTCCAAGGCTCGTCTTCCCAACCGTGATATAGTACCTAGAAAACATAGAGTAATAACTTGCTATAACCAGTTAAATTGCACTGACAGCGTAATTAGTGTATATATAAGAATCGCACAAGTTCTAGCGTCAGGGTAGGCTGCCTACATCACACCCCCTTGGGGTGCGCCCCTTCCGCGGACCCTGCATGAACGCGGGATGCTTTATGCACCGAGCTGCCCTTTTTTACAAGTTATCGTCGATGGTATTACCTGCTCTCTTCCATTGCTTGAGACTGAGTTTTAGTGAGAAGTTCAAGGCCATTAATAGCTTCAGATTGTCCATCCAAAAGTTGTTTCTGTTTATCCAAAGCTTGGCCAGCAATATTTCCAATATCATCAGCTTTAGTCTGTAATTTATCCATCCTAGAAGTCATTTCCTCACCAACTTTCACAATCTTATTCTCAATTTCCTCAGTTCCATTAACTAATCTATTAATCCCATGGTCTAAACTAGTATAAGATTCATGAACAATTGCCATGTTTTCCCGCAATGTCTCCTTCATTTTAGCCTGCCCTTCGCTCAACTCTAACTGTGAAGCTGCTATTCCTTTCGATTGCTCCAAAATTTCTTCTGACTGCCTTGACACAGAGTTTACACTGTCTTCAATATTCTTGGAAGTCTCTACTACTCGTTGAGTTCGAACATCAATCGAGGCTAAAGATTCTTGTACATTTTTCGAGTTTTCTAATAGCAATTCCCCTGCTAGTAACATGTTCTCTAGTTTTTCCTCAGCAAATTCAGCAGATATTTGCAAATTGTTCACCAAACTCTCTATTGAAAACTTCCATGCATCCATCCTGAAATTATTGAAAAAGCATAAGACCTCAATATTAACTTTCACTAAAGCAAAAAAGGAGAAGATATTCAAGGTGGAAAAAAGAAGGGGAGCCTCAGCGTAACTGGTAAAGTTGCTGCCATATGACCAAGAGGTCACGGGTTCGAGCTGTGGAAACAGCCTCTTCTTGCATAAATGCAGGGTGGTCCGGCCCTTCACCGACCCCGCACATAGCAGGAGCTTAGTGCACCTGGCTACCCTTTATATTCAAGGTGGAAAAATAGTAAAAACTTACTGCAATTGATGGCAAATTGCACCAATTTCAAGAAGGAACTCCAAGTAAATTTTCAGAACATCAGTATCTATTTTCTTGAGACAATTTGTCATTGGTGATTTTGCATCACAATAAGGCAAAGGTGATCTTCCAGTATGCTGCTGAAAACAATCACATAAATTCCAAGAAAGTCTAGACCTTAATTCTTCATCAGGAAGAACTTTTGAACATACAGCAAATACACTTTGATAAGCTCTTTGCCAACAAGAATCAGGGACTAACATCTTTTGTTTAGCGTTTTCGATGAGTTTAAGTCCCTTTTCATTTTTATAAACTTCCATTGAGAATTCAGACACCAACTTAACCATTCTGCTTTTCGAAGAGTATTTGCCTGAATTACTGTTTTCTTGTTTATTATCATTCTTGTTATTAGTTGTAGATGAAAAGAACCAACCCTGTGATGATGAACTTTGTGATAGCAGAACCAATAACACAAGCAACCATTTTTGTATATGAAGTCGACCCATTTTTGTTCTCAATCTGGTAAAAAATCTCTGCAATTCAGAAGCCAAAAGTAAAGAGCTTGTAATTATCTTTTTTTATAAAATAAAAAAGCTTATATAAATAGTTATTATAGATAGCTTGAAACTCCACAAAACTACAAGCAGAAGTAACGTGAATTGATGATGAGGACAACTGATAAGTATATAAATAGTTGGGAAAATGGCGGCAACTACTTGGAGAGAAAGTATCGTGGCTTTTTTTTAAAATAAATTTGCTTAAAAGTATAATATTTTATACTTAAACTTGGGTCGCAATTAACATTATAAGTAAAAACTCTTCGTGTAAATATGGCTGCCGAAGAGTCCAATAAAACAGTCGTTACGGCATAAAAAGGAGAATTATTAAAGAATTAAATATGCATGCATGATGTTTTACAGTGAAAAGAAAGGGACAGAAAGAATTAAATATGCGAATCTACAGATATTAGAAAACAAACTGAAGGCAAGAAACTTCTATGTTTAGATTATTTTACATTTACACTTGATGCGCCTTATTTGATGTGGTAAAACTAATTAAATAACCAAGCATCAGCATTTAATTAATGCATTTCCAAGTGAACAATTGCCTAGTTAGTAAGATTAAGAAAAAGGAAACAAAACTTTGCTATCATAAAGGGATAAAAAGATTGAAGAAAAAAAATTCATTGAATTATTTTTCAATTAAAACAAATAGCAAAGCATAAACATTAACTTTTTAAGTGTCAGAATTGGTATTGAAATAAATATTAAAACATTAATATAGAGCAAAAAACAGAAACGGGAAGAAAACGTGTACCTGGGCTAATCCCTCAGACAATGAATCTAATAATATGTGTCTTTGATTAATCATAAAATGTAAGGACCGTTTTGAGTTTCGCGTCCGTTCAGTATCGGGTGTGTCCGTTTCTCTCTTTTCTGGGTTTTTTCTTTCTCTTGCTTTGTAAGAAGATACACAAATGCTAAATATTAAGCGGTGTTTCTTTCGGTCTTTTTGTTCTTTTTCTTTTTCATTTTGCATATGACGATTTAGATGCTGGGGAGTGTCTAGTCGCAAAGATAAAAAATAAAAACAAATCAAAATCCTCGAAGCTCGACCTTCTTTATGCCCCCGTAAAAGTGAAAATATTTGGGCGCAATTACGATTATAATTTGTACAAGCATGTAATAATACTACAGTTTGAATTTTGCACATTATATCAAAATAAATGATATAGCATTTTAAGCATCTTAATATAACGATTGACTGCGAGGAATTAAAGAATTCAACCAAGAGTACATTTTCGAAATCTGGAGAATTTTTTTAAGAGGTTGGTCGTATTATAGCAGATGTAAATACAGAGGAAGCAAAATGAATACGGGGAGAGAATATAAGCATTCTGCTACTTCTATTTCATTTAAAATTAAACAGAAAAAGTAGAAGTACAATTGTTCTGATAAATGGCAACCACAATAGATTTGTATTAACCTAAATTAATCATACAAATCTAATCTCTAACTACCTATAAGTGAGACATTTTGCAAATAAAGACACTATCGAATATCGATAAGTCCCTTTCAATTGTTCTACAACAATGTCACTATAGAATATCCCAGCCTTGTGTTCCTCTAGATCGTTATTTTTTCCATAGACATCTAATTATGGGAGAACTGAGAAAGTCAAAAGGGAGGAATAGAAACGAGAAAACCGGGCAATGTCAAAACAAACATCTATACCCTCTATACATGGGCCCACCCAAAAATCATGTGTATCGCCTAAAATTACAGTTGAATCAACGATTTCTGCCACCTAAACCTACTTGAATCGAATATTGTGTTGCTTGCCCAAATAGAATGTAAGCTCATATGCTTAACCACGTTCGGAGGGCAAAAGTTAAATTACCACCACGGAGACATCCCTGCATCAACTGCCACGCTGATATCTTCTGCTGAACCTAATGCTGCTTCTTTGCGAGATTATACATGCCCCGCCGAAGAAATTGGTCAGCCATTTAGAAGATTAGTTGTAGATCCGAACAGGCTTCTCAAAAGTATGTCGGTTCTGCAGTACCAATATGAGCCAGTTATGCACCAACAATTAAAAGCTGGTAATATCACTTATGAATTAGTAGTAAACATGATCAAATTAGCTGTCTGTTGGCTTACTAAATAAGGACACGTTCAGAATTATTTCTCTTTGTAAAAGGTAAGTCAAACAATATGTTAATGATCTCTGAACAGGTTAATCTTACGTGATATATTTCGATACAAGAATACCATTGAGCCCACAGGTAAAAGATTAAGAGAAACCAATTTCAAGCAACCAAGAATCGTGAAGTACTTTTATAATCTTAGCTGCTTAGCATATATTCACGTATACAAAAGTATTCTCTTGTCCAATGGCATGTTGAAATCTAAAGTGTTTCCTTAAGTTGATGGATGGGGTAGTTGTTGCTCAACCAGCGTTAAAAGACATCTCACCAAAAGACCTCAAAAAAATTTAGCTGTTACATTTTTGCATTTCAATGATTAGAAGACTTGGATGGTTGGTCTTCTATGCCCACGCCCCCAGCATAACAGGAAAAGTAGCATACCTGGTTGCTAGCATATGACCTTTTAGGAGCATTGTCAGCATGCTCTAATCCAAGATACTGCTCCCAAGCACCATAAACATCTCTCCTCTGGAACCCAGTTAGGAGAACAAAATAACCCAACATTATACACATGGACGAGAGAGAGAGAGAGTGCAGGTAGGGAGGGAGAGAGAGATGGAAAGAAAAGGGGCAAATACCTGAAAGCGATTGGACACAACATCTGAATCCTGGAGGTAGTCAGGACGGCCCATGGACAAAAACGCAAACTTCCACTGCATGGTGAAAGTAGAACGTGTAAATAAGTATAATAAATAAAACACATGTATCTTCTTTACTAAAAGTGAGCAGAGAATTTTCCAAGATTACTCAGTACAGAAACAAGAATGCAAAGCAAGAAAGATTGAGTACCTTCGAAAACTCCTCATCTGGAACCTGCATTTTTTTCTGGATGCGCGCTTTAACTTCAGTCAGTGTCTCACCCTCATGAATAACCAGGAAAAAGGGCTCCCCAAAGTTTTGTACGTGCTGCAAAGGGAATGAAATTAGAAATAGTTAATTGAGAAAAGAACTTCCAGCCGTATACACTGATTGTAACTATAGCTATATAAGCACTTTTCAATTTCTACACATGTACTTACTGCTTGATTTTGAGTCGTGTCCTTCATAAAATGGTAAACATGAATCAAGCGATCATGAGGACCCAGGTTTTTCTCCTCTTCGGGGATCTGTGATAAGAAAAGTTTGTCATCAATTAGATAACCATCTAAGACGTCCTTCAACTATTATAGATTGCAACTCTAACTGAAGGCTATAAACTTAAATAAACAGGACAACACCAGTGACCTAATCAAAGCCTAATGGACCAGCTGGACCGCAGATACTCAACCCTGCCCGCACAGCAGCACCACAACATTAAGGGAAAGAAGTGCAGTCATCCACCAGTACACACACTTTATTTGCAAAATATGAAAGCAACAACTAACAACAAAAACCTCATCATTCGTGTCAGTAAAATTCAAAGTTAAGTCCATCCGCAGGACCCTTGGCTTCTCCAGCCACAAAGAGTTCTGACTAAAACCCCCTAATCACCCCTGCTTCCCTCAATCAATACATTAATCTCCCCAAAGTATAGCTGCCTATTAATGATTAACAGGGGACTAGCTCTCCAGAAAGACTTTTGTGCAGTTGAATATAAGCTACTTCATTAGCACATTGTCGCACTTAATTGCAAATTTTTCTTCATGATGTTCACATAAGTTTCTGGTAATGACACATAAGAAAATCAACTGGCACATGATTCTGCAGATATCTTTGACAGCAAAAACCATTCTTTGTGCATTTTTTGAGGCAACTGAACTGCAAATTTCCACCCAGGACTTTGAATTTGATATCTACATTGGGTTTACGGAATAATAAAACCTATAACTAAATTCCCAAACCAAAATTAGATAAACTCTTCCATACCCAAAATAGCAAAAGATAAGTTTCCGATTATCAGAATGAAAATATGTATCTCACACTAGCCACTTTTGCATTGGGTATAGCAATTATAGCAAGCGGAACACACCTACAGCAAATCAACGACATCTAAGAATGGTTTGAACAGATTTAAAGCAAAGAGAGCGAGAGCCCATATAATTATTTTATCAAAGTACACTGGATGATCTAGTTGGCAAGAAACGAGACAATCATAAAGATTTCACTGAAATATTCAAATAGATGCAGTCACCCCTAACTGCATATCCCAGCAAAATCAGAACTGTTCTTCTGCATAAAATAAAGGAAACCAACAACAGAATATTCGGCGTACCTCCTCTGCACGCAAGGTCCAGTATTGATCATTTATGTTCTCAATCCTCTCAGTTGGTGGAAAAATCTGCAAAATAAATATGGGGGATATGTCGGAAATGCTACCAAGAAGCAAAACTGAGAAGCACGATACTGCATGTTCTTTCATGAATTTTTATCTATTCAAAATGCATTGAACTGTTTGTGTTTGTTGTATGTGTGTTTTTATGTGTATTATGTGTGTTGAACTGTAATATAGGTCTGTATGTATAGGCGCGTACACATGCACAGAACCTTATAAGATTGGAAGATCATTTAGAAAACAAAAAAAGGTTTATCTGAGCATTGAAGCACTTTCAGAAGATACAAAACTACAGCAGAAGGAAGTTATGCAACATAAATGGTACCTTATATATTTTGTGGTAGAAAACTTCCAGCAATCTCAGTTCAGCATCTGGATGTGACAACTCAACCTATTCCATAACACGAGACAAGATCAGTAAACTTGACCTTACAGAAATAGATCTTAAAGAAATGAATTTCTAGAAGTGTACTGATCAGAGAACCATCCAATAAAATAAGTTAATTACATGACATTACATTCAGTATGCACATGAGGTAGTTCTCTCTAAATGAACAGTGGCATTGTATGTCGGGGGCAAGACACAAAAGGTTTTCCCTACATTTCTTCCTAGTTTCTACTTTCAGGTTTAAAAGTTGTGGTAAAAACTATTTAAAGAAGGCATCACATTTTTTTAATCAAGGCATCACATTTTATAGCAATTTAATTCAAAAGTACCTTTGTCTTGAGATGATTAAGGACATCATCTACAGTACTTTGTTTCGGCAATCTAATAGTATGGATTGTCACCTGAAATGAACAGCCCAAGATTATATATTAGAGCGTAGGAGACTGTATAAACCCTTATCAAAAGAGACTCTGTATAAAAAGTATAAAGTATGTGTTGCACCTACTTCATCTTTTGCAGAATTATAGAAGGCGACTTTGAGAGTTTTTAAGCACTGCAGCTCTGGTAACGGAATATCGAGGACTTCATAATACAAAATGTCTGAAGTCTATCCAAAGAGGAGGGATGGTAAGAAAACGTAATCAGTTGTAAATAACTAAGACACATAAAATTTTAGTTACACAGAAAAGTGCCAAGCAGCCCTAACCAGAGTAGACACTGTTCCTACAATTACCTGATTATAGTGAACAAGCATTTCTGTAAGACGGTCCACTCCTTGATACTTTATTGGCTGAGGTTTTGGCTGCTGTGAGTAGCAGTTATGTGACGTAAGCCTTATTTTTGATGGATCATCCAAGCCAAGATGGCGAGCCAATCTTTCAACTACTTCATCATAGTTGTTCTGCTTCGACCTGGAGTTTGTTTATCATCAATGAGTCAAAAAATACAGGAAAAAGCTTCTCACTGAACTTACTGAAACAGATACATACAACTCAAGACTGAAATCATCCTCCTTGGGTTTCTCCAATGAGCGGAAGCGAACAACCTGGAGACATCACATGGAAAACTCATAACCACGACAAAGATCAACATTTTGAGATTTACAAGACAATCAAGGAAAACTACTATCTTAGCTATCAAGCCACAAAAAGTATTCAGAGTTCTTTTGAAACTTAACACCAATGAAACAGTGTCACCTAAAATTGAATTAAAGTGAGTACAATGGAGTAAAGGCAGGAGTACTACCAAAGGGACTGCCTTCATCAAAGGGAATTTTTTTATTTCACAGAGGTAACTACCGATCTAGCTCCAAGAGGCATATGACATATCAAGGTGCAACACATACCTGGCGATTGTGCACGTACTCTAAAAATGAAGGAACGTCAGGAAATCGATATTGTTCATTAGTTTGACTTCGAAGGGGTTTCTGAATGCAAATAATGTCCCCATCTTCAAGCTGCAAAAGCAGAGGAGTATCATAAAACCATTCCAGTAGAAGAAACGATAACCAGAATAATTGAAAGCAATTGGCCATGCCGGCAAAGGCATAACAGTATACCTATGGCAAGTGATAGCACATACCTGACTGCCGCGAAATGTTAGCTTCGAGTCAATGGGTTCACACATCACGTTGGGATCAAATTTTATTTCCTGTCAATAAAACATGATATTAAGCATAACCTGAAAAGTCATCTATATTACTATTGAGATTTAACAAACTGGGAGCAATATAAGAAGAAAAAAAATTACCTCAAAGAGTTCAATCTCTTCGTCAGGCGAAAAGCCAGCCAGCTCATTTAGCTTGGTCAATATCTCCAATGGCTTGCCACTACCTTTTACAAAGAGCCGCCCAACATACCTGATAACAAGGAAAACCAAGGAATTGACAAATCCCCATCCATTGTGTGGCCACTTATACACAGACACCAAAATATGTGGACACTGACAACACAAGTTTCAAGATCTCAAATACATTAAAAGTTAGAATTGTCCCTGTAGTTTAATGTTCCTACGACATTGAATTAACAGATTAAGGTTCAACAATTAACTAATATTTCTCATGACTATAAGACCTCTTAACAGACTTTGTTTAATGTCTACATCAAGTACAATAAACTACAGACTGTATTGAAACTGAAGTAATCTTTTTCCCACGGTAATCTCATGTTACCTAAATTGTCACGCTTCACATCTCTACCATGTCTGCAGGCTCTAAGAGTGAGAAGAAGATGATGCACTTTCCATTTAGAAATGATATTTAGAGATCACAAATTAGACAAACATGGAAATAACTGCTCTTTTAAGACAAGGATCTCAAACAATAGAGAGGCAGGAAGCAATACCTCATCTCCTCTTTCAGAGGGTCATACAGTTTGAAAAATAGAAGAATATCTTCTTTGGTCTTCTCAGGTGGAGGACAAGGTCGCAAATCCTGCAGAATACACAAACCAAAAAATTGCAAAAGATAAAACTTGACATACACAAAAGTACAGCACCTTCCCCAAACAAAATTTCCGAACGCGAAACAGGAAGATGAGTAGCAATAATCCATTACCAGGCCAAATTCAACTTCCAAATAAAGTTTTAGCTCAGCGTTATTTGCTTTATTAGAGACCTCTCTCAGTTGTCCAACCTGAAACACATTGAGAAAGATCATTAGCACCAAGTTAATCAAGAAACAATCTAGTAATACAAAGCTGAACAAAAGTGACTAAAATAACGGGAGTAATTGTTAGACAATCAGTGCATATGTGATTTGTGGACTGGATAAGGTGGGATGAGTCATGCACGAATTAACATATCATCCTGGGTTGACTAATTCCTCCTCTCCCCAAGATTAAATCTCTTATATTGGGTTAAAAAGGAGTATTAGGATGCTAGAGAGAAATTGCAAATGTTTTGATGGGATTTCAACTCCTAATCACTCTCTTAAAGCAACTTGTCTAATCAATCTATTTACTTGGTTCAACCAGGCCCCTGTAACTTGATTTAAATCTTTTTTGGATTGTGTATGCTCCTTAGTTATTCAGTAAGTTTTTGTATATGAGCAGACACACTTTTGCTGTATATTTTTGCTATGCATCTTCTTGATGTCATTTAATGAAATTATCTTACTTCATCAAAAAAAGGAGTATTAGGATGCTAGAGAGAAATTGCAAATGTTTTGATGGGATTTCAACTCCTAATCACTCTCTTAAAGCAACTTGTCTAATCAATCTATTTACTTGGTTCAACCAGGCCCCTGTAACTTGATTTAAATCTTTTTTGGATTGTGTATGCTCCTTAGTTATTCAGTAAGTTTTTGTATATGAGCAGACACACTTTTGCTGTATATTTTTGCTATGCATCTTCTTGATGTCATTTAATGAAATTATCTTACTTCATCAAAAAAAGGAGTATTAGGATGCTAGAGAGAAATTGCAAATGTTTTGATGGGATTTCAACTCCTAATCACTCTCTTAAAGCAACTTGTCTAATCAATCTATTTACTTGGTTCAACCAGGCCCCTGTAACTTGATTTAAATCTTTTTTGGATTGTGTATGCTCCTTAGTTATTCAGTAAGTTTTTGTATATGAGCAGACACACTTTTGCTGTATATTTTTGCTATGCATCTTCTTGATGTCATTTAATGAAATTATCTTACTTCATCAAAAAAAGGAGTATTAGGATGCTAGAGAGAAATTGCAAATGTTTTGATGGGATTTCAACTCCTAATCACTCTCTTAAAGCAACTTGTCTAATCAATCTATTTACTTGGTTCAACCAGGCCCCTGTAACTTGATTTAAATCTTTTTTGGATTGTGTATGCTCCTTAGTTATTCAGTAAGTTTTTGTATATGAGCAGACACACTTTTGCTGTATATTTTTGCTATGCATCTTCTTGATGTCATTTAATGAAATTATCTTACTTCATCAAAAAAAGGAGTATTAGGATGCTAATCCTGGCAATTTTCCACATCCCAAGAGGATTAGTCACCTTATTTATCAACAAAAAAAGAGGATCAATCATCTTAATGCCTCCCCAATGTCCCCATCCCACATCCAAAGACGGGATGAGATGATGACTCATCTTGATGCCTCCTCATCCCCGGTCATCACGCAAAGAAATAGACCTTGAGCCTAACTTAACAACAAATGTTAGCTCATAAGACGAAATTGTCCAAGACTGTATAAGAAGACAACAGTCCATATACTCAACCAACGTAGGCACTCTGACAACCCCGTGCTCTGCACACCCAAGGTTGGATATTTAGAGCGTGGACAACATAAAATGGAACCCAATATTGGGTAAACCAATGGGTCTGATACCATGTAAAGAAAATGGACCTTAGATCTAACTCAACTTCAAAAGCTAGCTCATAAAGTAAGGATGGCCCAAGACCATATAGAAGACAACGGCCCATACCATCAACTGACGTGGGATACACTACCACAAACTATGGTAATTTTTCCACATCCAAATAGGACGGGTCATCTTATTTATCAAAAAAAAAAAAAAAGAGGATAACTCAATTTGTTGCTTCCCATCTCACATACAAAGACAGGATGAGATACGACTCATCCTAATGTCTCATCATCACGCAAATCAAACATACTCTAAAAGGGAAGCACTTTTAAGAAGTTCCAAATACTAAATATCCAGAAAATCATGTTTTTCGTCCCTTTTTCTTGAGAAGGGGAGGGCTGGGGAAGAGGGAAAAAATCAGCTGTGAACAAAAATAAACAGCAAAGTGTATCCAGTTACTCAGCAATAAACTCTGTCTAGATGCTCTATTTTTGGATGAGATCGTAATCTATTTGAAGATACAGATTTAAGATCAGCCATGAAAATACATCTGTTACTGACTGACTCGAGGAAGCATATTACCTTTTTGTGTTACAAATTAAGGCAGTACAAGATACGAGTACAAAAATATGAATACAAAACTCATCAATATGCAGAAGGAAGATAAAAAGGTCTCCCACATAACGAAAGATGCATTTCACAGAGAAACAAAAGAAGCAAAAACAAAAATGATTTGCATTATTCGGTATAAATGGTTATAGCATGCCCCTCAAACAGTTATCCCTAATTGTTGCTTTCCTAGACGTTCCATTTACACCTACTATAATGCAACAGCAACAGATAACAAATCACTGCACTAACAAATCAAATACTTCATGCTTGATCTTAGCATGACATTCTTTGCTTGTCTAATACTGGACATTCCCTCGAATGATCTGCAGATGTATTGAAAGTATTGATTCATTATTTTCTCTCTTCGTCTGTTTTTAACAACAAAAATCTATTTTGACCAAAGCTTTATTTCGACTAAATGTCAATCAAATTGTACTGACAGATAGTAAATATGAAATTTGTCCTGGAATCTTTGGATCAGTATGTCGGTGCAAGCAGAATAGTAGAAGTGATTGGAACACTTGTGTGGTTTATATTTGGCAGTTGCTCACTACTTAGAAAAGGAGGACACTTTCTAGAACCTGGATACAACCATGGTGCACTCCCAATTCAGCTCCAGAGAACACAACAGAAAGGTAGACAGTCAGACAACTTACAGATTGAGTTTCCTCTTGAGGTGTCAATGGCCGATTAGGCCGATAAGTGTGGTTTTGTCGTTTTGCCCATAGCCAATAACGCTGAAATTGCACCGGTATACCCAATTCCTTAGCAACTTCCTCCTGAAGAAAGGCTTACATTAGATAACAACAAATATAAGAGATACAAGGATTGACCAAAATAGACAAAAATAGGCTATCTAACTGTTTGACTTAGCATACAAAAAGCTGAACCATCATATCCCAGCCATGAGATTCCATTTTCTCAGAATCATTCACCTAATTTGGCAATCAGAATTATCTCATCACTCAAGGTTAGACATTAAAATCTGAATATCAAAATCTAATTCCCATTACACCATATTTGAGAAGTCATAAAAGCTGCACATGACACTCCATTATTGGGACTTGGACTCCAAGAATCTATATGTTCTTGTTAAATTATGTTACCAAATCATCTAAAAGCTTATATTGTTTGAGATGGGACACTTGTATCTATTGTTTTATGGATGCAACATGCCCCCTCACATGTGGACCTAATTGTTTTTATAGGACCCAATTGTTTTCTTGAGTGAAGCACATGGAGATATTTTGTTCAAGGGTATATGTGCGACTTAAAATCAGAACTTGTCTGCTAAAATACCATATTGAATTATGTAACTACCTAATCAAAAAACGAAGTTGTTTAAGAGGAGACATTTCTCTTGTGTTTGTAGTTCTGAAGCAAATTTTAGAGTTTTTAACCAAAATTGTCCCTTGTCTTTAAGGGCAGGTCTAACTTTGTCCTTTATCTATTACCCAAAGCACTTATTGTCCTTTAAGTTTACTAAAGTTAAGCAGGTTTAGTCTACCTAAAAAAATTCAAATGGAGAGTCCTAATATAAACGGAAGATGCATGGGTCATTGTCGTCAATGGGTAAAAAAGAGATTTTGACCAGACTGTTCATGTTCTTTGAAATCCCAATTCCATTTTCCCCCAATTTGTTTAACCTCATCAGAGCCACCTTTTCGTTGTTTTGCGGCTATACATGCCCTTTGCCTTTAGCATCAACTTTAACTTGCCTTCTATCATTTTTTTCTTCTAAGTTTTGAGATTGAAAGAGAATAGAAGAGGGACAAAGGAAGGAACTAAAGAAAACTATGTTTTTCCATCTCCAGATTAACAATGAATCGATCTCCAGTGAATTTTATCAATGAGGATATGCTGTATATATACTTTGGAACTGCTCCTGCCTATAAACTACATGTCTACACCTATTAACCCAACCTAACTTTGAAAACTCACCTCACCCGTGTTTAGAAATTGTGAAACAAAATGACACGAAAAAGAATTCTTATGGTTCACTACATCGGTTCTGCAAAATTTGAGTACTGAAAGTTTCTTTACCCAGTTGACTCAGTGAAATCACTGTTAGTTTTTAGGTCTCCCTTTCGGTCTTTTGTTAAATGGGCTAAACCTGCTCAACTTTAGCAAACTTAAAGGATAATAAGTGCTCGGGGTAATAGATAAAGGACAAAGTTAGACTTACCCCAAAAGATAAGGGACAATTTTGACTAAAAACTCCAAATTTTACACAGTATGTACATATTATGCTTCATAAGAGTAACCAAAACAGCAATGACGATGTAAATTTTCAAAATCCATACAATATTTAATATTTTGTAAGTAAGTCTGTACAAATACAAAATGCAAAACAATGACGAACAATACCTTGAATTGTGTAAATGCCATCTGTTTCTGGATACGGAAACTACGGACTTTGTCATGATCTACGAGATCAAAATAAATATCCTTTCCAATTTGTTCACCAAGGTCTTCATCGCGAGCAACCTAAGTATATAACACAAGCGTTTTCAGTAAGGTTTCCAAATTACAAAGATGAAAGCAGTAAAGGGGCAGGGACTAGGTTTTGAAGGAAACCTTGATTATTGTATAAAGGTGAGCCTCTGCTTTTTCCTTTCTCTTTTGCTCCTTTTCATCTTGCTCTTTCTTCAGCCTTACCTGCAGAATGTAAATAGAAGATGACACAACTCAACAATAATATCAGGAATTAAATGGACAGAGGTCTATCGTACACCCACCCTGAGATGCTCTGCTATGTCCTTTTCGTCCACATTGCATATAATCTTTTCTCTGTCACTTTCACGTATATAAACAAGCATATATGCATTTGAATATTTTGTAAATTTGAACGGTGAATTGTTGAACCCAGGGTTTGCATGAGGTAACTGTTGCAAGAAGCGGAGAATGAACATCAACTACAATACACGAAAAATAATGGACATGCATATAACTTAAAGGACAACAAAAATTGGACAAATACCTCTTCCTCACCACCATATTGTTCTTCCAAAGCCCTCTTCGAATCTTCTTTTGTCACACGCTCATCATCAAATTTAAACCTAAAAGTAATAAGCAAGTAAGTGAATCTTAATCAAGATGAGCAGTAGAAACTAGAAAGATTATGCCAAGGAAGTGAAATAGCTATAAACAATGCTCGAAGAGCGACAGCTTCCCAAAATTGATCATGCATCTTTCTATTTCGAAAAGAAAAAAGAACAGCAGGATAAATTCCGTTGCCTTAAAGATGATTGAATTTTCTTTCTGACGACCCAGAGTAACTGAGAGAATGCTAAAACAAATACATGGCACAGAAAAATCAAAGAATTGAAGGACAATGAAACAAGTCTACTGACTGCAACATACTCTACATACCATTGATCAGAGAGTGTTGGCCTGATATAAGCATAATAGTGTCCCCCGTGGACCCCACCACTGTGAACCAGAACACTGAAAACAAAAAAAGAACAAAAGATCATTACCTAGTCATCCTGTCATTCAGAAATCTATGTCAGGTATACAAAGATTAAGAATCCAAAGATATCATGGTCTAGACTGCAAAAGCAAACCCATATATCATTCTTTTCACAACGCAAGAAGAATTTATCAAACTAGAACACATAATGGAGGAGGGATAGATGAAAACAACATTCCCAATCGCAAATGCAGCTAGTAGAGGACGAGGGAAAGAGAGAGAGGAAGTGGGGGAGCAAGAGAAAAAAGGAGGGTGCTAAGTTTCAATATGGACAGCATCATCCAATTATAATGGTACCTGATTAAGCCAAAAAGGTAAAGAACATTTTAAGATTAGAGTCCTCCTTACATGGATAGGAGACTAAGAACTCCAGCTGTGTAATCTCCTATTAGGAGGGAGTGGACTCACCTATGAGCAATCGTGCTACTAAACTTTTAAGTGTGTAACACAATATAGGCAAGATGACGTTCAAGATTAACCACCGCTAAAAATTTTAAAGGAGTACTAGGAAGTGCAGAAACGCTTTGATCAAATAAGCATGTGTCAAACCATAAGGTAGAAGTGACTTTGAAGTTCTATGATAAAGTTTGTGGGCATTAAAATAAGGTAAAAAATGGAGGTAGAGTAGACAACATAAGTCCAACACCAAGTTTCTAAATCGGGCTATCCTTCGGGCAAAAGCAAGTCATGTCCACATTAGCATATCCCTAGCATCATGCTGATGCATGATTTCTGACACTAGGATGCTATAGCGGACAACAGAAGTCAGCATTGAAAAGAAAACAAATTTACACAATCAAAGTAAATTAACTTGGAAACAGAAGATGCACAATAGGTAGGGGTCACACCTCATGAACCAACACACAAAACTTGCTTGGGACAAAAAAAACAACCTTGGTTCTCTGTATAAGGACCTCTATTTCCCAATTTACATGTTTACCAGCGTTCTGCTGTAAAATGTTTGGAGTGGAACTCAAATTGATGGAATGCGAAAGTAAGAGTCTTACCTATTGCTACCAATGCAGTGTTGTTAGAGTTTCAAATAGGAAAGTTCTCAAAAGATGAAATAATTTAAGCCCAATTTGATAAAGGGAGTTACAAAAAGATTATATTTCTCGACAGATGGCTGATTTTGCACAGCTTAACGAGTGGGAAATCATGTTGTTAGAAGCATTCTTATTATGTCTCAGAAACTAAAGAACCTCCGGAACATCTAGTCTAAACAAGCCACATTTTCAAGTAAACGTTTATTGGCCAAGGTGAACAGCACAGAATTATGCATAACTGTAGGTAGAAAAGGAAGAAATAAAAAGAGTGATAAAATTGATGCGGATATTGAGGCTCTTATGATTAGATGATTCAAATTTGTATGTAAAAACAGGAAGATCTGACCAGCTCAACTAATCACAAGCATAAAGTAAATAAATTTACCAAAAAAGAAATTTGTTAACATGACAAATGTGAGATGACCAAGGAATTCTCTCAATACAACTACATGCCACGATGTAAGATCGCATCCCAAATGGCAAGAAAGGAGCATTAAGAGAATAAAAAAACATTTATGCTTCATCTGAGAAGAAAAAAAGTTGATACCTGTGAAGCGTATAGAGATTGCGAACACTTCGATCTGCATCAGGAGATAAGTATTTGCCATTCTCTCTATCAAGATCGAGTTCTAAAGGAAACTCATATCTGTCGTTTATCTATTTAAGCAATTCAAAAATAGATTCAGTAATTTATTTATTTTTTTGAGGAAAGAGATTCAGCAATTATTATCACAAGGAAAGCATACTGCATTAATCAGCAAGCCGGAGGAAGATATAGGTCAGATCCGTTTAAAGCTACTAAAAGAGTGATCCAGAGATGAGTTAATTCCTTAACCTCAATATCAAAAAGAGATAAAGTAAAGACCAGATGTCAGGTAGATGGTAAAAGAAGAGTCGACCTAGTAAAAACAAGACTTCTAATATTGCCCTACCCCTACTTTCAGCACCCGCAGTAATTATTCATTTCATTCTTAACAATTAGGGTATTTTATGAGCTCCAGTCTTTTCAATCTTTTTCTTTCTTTAGTTTCTGTCTTAACAGAATAAGCTGAAAAGTTAGGAATAAGACTTAGCTTCAGACTGACAAGGAGACTCTCACATTCATTTCCATCTCTTTTTGTTTTAAGCCTATTTGGAGATATTGGCATAAAGAGTTAATGAATTTAATCACATACATTTACCTTCTTAAGTCATTGACTGATAATTCTAGGTTGCTAATGATTAAGGTAGCAATGAAATGGGAAAACCACATAAAATAGAATTACTGACATTGTGACATATTTCAGACGTTTTATAAGCATCCAAGGATGTGGCATAAAGGTCAATAAAGCTTAGGATGAACTATGGGAGATAAGTTTTCGAATCTCAGTAGAGGCAGAAAAAGAATCAGTGACTTATTCTCATTAGTCTAAGACGCTAAGTCTTGTTTCACAGAGTTACCCAGTATTTGTACCAGTGGAAGTAGTACCTACCAGGTGAATTAGTCAAAATGCACACTCATTGGCCCGAACACCAGAGTCATCACCAAAAAAAAAAATCTATCATAAAGAAGCTTGCATATGGTTTAGAAAACAGTAACATTCAACTAAACAAAATAAAACATTTACCCTTCTTGGTTAGGCCTATACAATCACGTGCCGAGTCAATTTTATACTTAATCATATGAGAGGAATAGAATAAATACCTTGACCATAGTATCCCGAACAAAATCATATTCAAATCGTTTTAACTGAAGCTGAAGAACAGGTGGGAAATCAATGAAAAGCACACCTTTTCGAGCATCCTGAAAAATGGAAATTCGGGTAAATAGCAATAAAGATAACAGATACCACTACACTAACACCCAACCAACTACAGCCTCATTTTCTTTCTTTCTTTTTCCTTTTTTGGATGAATACAAAGGAAGGTAAAGAAGTGCTGCTTGTGGGATTTGAACACGCGTTGGCAGCAAGAATTTTCGAAAGGTGTCTTAGAGAAAGTGAGCTAAGGTGGTCCCTCACATGTACAACAAGCCTCTTTTATTTGATAGGAGGGGAAACCTAAGTAAGAAACACAAAACACCTATCAGGTGAGTTTGCCAAATTTTCTCTCTTTGATTTTTGTTCTCTGGTGAGTAACCCATTAGTATCTTTTTGTCCTCTCCATACACTTAATTTCAAGTTCCAGTTATAACCATCCCTTTTGTGGTTCAAAGTAAAGTTACAAATTTTATATCTAAAAAGCCTGCAAACCGTCATACAAAATCAGGGATGGGATTTGACCTGTAAACCATATTTTTCTGCATGGTACTTATTATCACCCTCAAGGCGTTCTACTTCAACATACTTGTCAAAAGAAGCATAGACATCACGACACCCTTTGACATCAAGCTGCAAATCTGTCAAAAGAGACATGATTGCAAGTTAAATTGATACTGAGGCATCTCGTATTTTACAAAGAAAAAAAAAAGAACCCCATGAGAAATTAAATACTGGTTCCATAGATACCATAAAAAGATTCTTTTCTTGTTGATTTATAGTCCACATTGATACATTCAATATAATTCATATGATGCCCCTCGAATAATTGTTGTATTGTGCCCTCTACAACGGTTCCCTGAGCCAAAGAAACCAAAATAATCTGTAAACAATTATCTCACTTCTAAATAAACATACCATCCAAGATCCTATTTGTTCTTAGGGTTCATGTTTGTAACCATTATTACAAATTACCTTCATCTTATCTTCAAGTTTTTCACAAAGAACCCTGTTAAGTTCTTGTACATCATGCTGCATGAAAGAATCATAGGTATCCCATCCAAAGGACTTTGTCAATTCTTTTGTTGCTACACTAGTGTCACTGTATTGTAGCTTATAAAACAAACTCTGAAGAGCCAAAGGGATGCTCCCGGATGGATTGTCATTCTCAGTTGTTGGCATATGATACACAGCCTGAAACATGTATAAATTAGTCATCTCAGGAAAATTAATTATCAAAGAAAGTTGTCATGCCTTTCAAAGCTAACCTTTCTAAAGTAAGGAATATGGTACAATGTTTGGAGGAGAGAGTTCATATAACAAGTAGCTCCCTGATTCTTAAGGCCAACACAACCCGTCTCCTTCTTCGAGTCGTGAGACCAGTAATCAATGACCCTACGCACAGCAACATCAGCTTCAACTATTACTGTATCATCCACAAGATAACCTCTGATAGGATCATATAATTCACTAAGAGGCATGAAGGACGTGAAACCCCAGTCACTCTCTCTTGCATTAAACTGGTGTTGAGTATCTGCCACAATAATCATCTTTTGGAAATAAGTTTCCGAGATTGCACCAAGAAGGTGCCAATATATACAGAAATACCAGCCACAAGAATCATATATTAACGAAAAATCAGCAGTCTACTTACCAAATCATAATATTTATTTGACATAATTAGACCCCTCAAAAAGGAGAGAACGCCAAAAATGGCATCTATAAGGAATAAAAAGCTGAAGAGACTAGAGAACGCACGGAGTCGCACAAGCTTATTGTAAATTGAAAAGGAGGAGATCAAGGATATTCTCAAGAGAAGATGCCAATACAATTAATATTGTCCTTCCAATTTATTTCCCAATTATGATTTCATTCTATCTTTCTGTTGCAAGGGTTTGTAAATCTTGGCATCGTCTAAGTTTCTCTAATAAGCTGTTTCAAAATCCTTTATCATTAGAGCTTTAAAGCTTCAGCTCAATAACATTTATAGCAGTTTCGCATTCGACTTCAGGAAACATCATAGAGTAAAAATATAGCCAACAATATTCCAGTCAGATCATTTCCCAAAAAAAGAAACATAGACCATCCACATCCTTCATGCAGTCATCCATATCACAACAATAGTTTCAAAATAAGCGGATATTTACTGATCAAAAAGAAAGAATAAGGGGATATTTAATCTGCTATCCGAAAAGGAATGAAAACTCAGAGAATCAACTAAATCTGCTTGTGTAAGCACATCAAGCAGCAAATTGGAAGAAAACAGAAAAACAGATGATTATAGACTATGATTATTTATCTTTAAAAAATATAGTCAAATAAAATTTCCCTTCACTTATAATGTAAATCATTGAAGAAAGAGCCTGAACTTCTTGTACTAGTGCAAGACTCTAATCCTTGCTTCTTTTTTATTTTGTCCACTCCTTTTATTTTTATTTTTTCGGCCAAGTGAGATGAGTTTCAGTACTTGCACCAAGAAGGTGTTGTGTGCATGCATCCAAGGGTATGGCCTAGTGGTCAATAAGTGGGTTGAGTTACCCGGTCCCTGTGCTGGTAGGAGATAGCAGGTACCTCGTGAAATTAGCCGAGGTGCGAGCAAGCTAGCCCAGACACAACGGTTATTAAAAAAAAGGTGCTACATGCACAATGCTTGCTAACTGTAAACCCATACCAGGAAACACTGATTCTTTGAGCTAATACAGAGAATTTTTCAGAGCATCCAATAGGATAATGAACACCAAGTAGAAAAAAAATAATAAGAAAGACAGCATATATTCTTCACAATGAATAATCTCTTCTATGGACACAAAATAATTATATCTGGAAACACTACTAGATGACTGATTAATAAAGCCTTAGTCAACATCCTAAAATGACTAACAAGGGGCGGCCTAATAATCAGATATTGTAAGAACTAATGAATCTCCTTTCATCAACATCATCCCACGAAGTCCAGTGGTCCAATATAAAACAAGCCTTTCTAAGAAGTACCAGAAGAGCACAGAACGATGCTAAAGGTGAACCTGCAACTAAGTTTTCCTCCAATAAGATGAAGCACATCTTACAATTTGCATTTACACATGCCTATACCAACAAGACAGCTCATGCAATCTCAATTTTCCCCTCACTTATTATAGCTGGAAGCATATTTCAGTTTTTTAATCAGTAAAGAAAATTCCATTCAGAATGGGAGCACTAGGAAAGTGATGAAATACGTACATCAAAATTGAAAGCGGAATTTCATTATTCCAGTATGGAACTAATGAAATCTGTTAAAGTTTTTGCCTCATTTACATATTCCATTCAACATCAAAACTAGAGAACAGTATAAATTTAAGCTTGAAATACACCCGGGTTTTCCTTCAAAACATATCTTGATTCTCTCTTTCGGCAATGTCCACTAAATGCAGGGTAGTACAGTGTTCCCAATTCTCTCTGTTATTTGCTCAATCCTTTTCTGACCCAGTAGCTGGCACATTTCACAATTAGTTAAAAATAAAAGTCCTAATTCAAGTTGGGTGGACATTCATTAATCACTTAGTTCTTTATCATCAAAAAGCTAACAGTTATGCACATGATACCACCCGAAACAAGTAAACCAGGAGAATCTATTATTTCACAACTTCTCTCCAAGTAAAAAGCGACGTCTCAAAAGGCCCAAATATATATCACTTCTTAAACCAGCAGTTAATATTTTCTCCTACTTGACTCAGTCAAATTTTTCAGAAATTCATATCTCTAGTTCAATAAGCAAGATTTCTGACCTTTTCTCACTGTAAACTTGTTATGGACTCGGTTGAGAACAGCTAAGCTAAACTGAGCATGTCTACTCCACCCGTAAGGCAATGCCGGCGAATCTGCAACATCTAAATACATTGACAAATGGTCCACGTTGTTCCCTTTAGGAAATATCAATATTCTCCTGCCACACATATTGTACCATTAAGTACATCGAATCACCTATGTATTCAAACGATAAAGCAATCCATCGAAAAATCTAGATACTTAAAAGATTACCATTTATATCCTCCCACATGGAAAACATCCGAGTATAGCTTCTTTGAATTCAACCTTGAAAAGTTCTCTATTGTCCATGTGAACCGAGCAGATGGCGGATCATCCACTGGCGGTCCATCCACCGTACTAGCTGTATCCGCAGTCGCAACTGCCAACAATAAAAAGTGCAAGTTCAAACGAAAATCTCAAAATCCACAAAGTCCACAATAATCATCCAGAAACATGCTAGTAGCAGGAAAAAACAAAAGAAAAGTGAATTCAGATAACTACAATCCACCAAAACTACTGTAATATATAAGTGAGTTTAAGTTCTATGTATTGACAGTTTAAAAAATATTAACACAACCAAGTTACTTAATAGGTAGGATTTTAACTAATATCAACAAAAGTGTATAGAAATATTCACACTATCAGGTCCCCCAAAAGATATGAAGATATCTATAGGTAACCTCCATAAAAGGTGGGATTCACTATCTCGAAAATAAGGCATGCTACCTGCTCCAATATGATCTAATAGCGCAAAAATAAATGTACACCGTCGCTAGATATTAGTTAAACTCATTAGATAATTACAGGTAAATCTCTTAATAAACATTAAAAGAACCTGCTATCACAAGTTTATATTCACTGATAGTTTAAAACACCTGCTATCACAAGTTTATATTCACTGAAAGTTTAAAACAATCTTTACAGTGCATAAAACCTAAATCCTATATCAGTGTAGGAAAAGTTTAAAAAAAAAAATACCTTCCATTGGCTGAGGACCTTCAACGGGAAAATCTGAATTAGGAACGAGCATCTCGTCCTCTTCTGGCTGCCAAAAAGAAAAACAGCTAAATTTTAATATTTGATCTAACAATACCTCGCACTTTTGATTTAACCTAATCCCTAGAATTTCACCATTGCCGCATTTAAATCAAGACGTTTTAATATAAAATTTCACTCCGCCATCGCAGCTAAATGTAAATTCACTACTTATTCAATCCAATAACAATCAAAATCTACGAAACTCTACTGAAAAGAAGTTCCTTTTCGCAGTTTAAAAAAAATCACTTGGAAGTGAATTTCCGCTGTAAGAAGTGCGCGAGACGAGAAAGAGATTACGTACATCTACTGGAGGAGGAGTCATGAGAGTCATTGCCGGATAACAGTGATCGGAAAATCGGCGATTTGGCGATGAAGAAATCGGAGATGAGAAGAAGAATGCAATGTATAAAAACGATCGAATCGATCCAAGGACTTTCTTGAGTTCGAATCCTTGGGCTAGGCGACGGAGAAGAGAAATTAGTAGTGAAATTTAAAAATAAAAAAAGGATTTAAATTGCAAAGTGTAGTTTTGGGGATTTAATCGGTATTTTGTTAGCGTATTTAACCTATGTCTTTTTGGATTTAGACAATGTAACTTTTTTGGATTTAGACAATGTAATTTACTGTGTTCTATCTTATTGTAGTTGGTCATTTACTTTACCTCCAATATTTACAAATTAGGCTTATCACATGGGTTAAATCCAATAGGGGTTAACGTGTTTAATTTTTAAAAATAGAAATGCATTATTTTATTTTGTTTATATAAGACGTAAGCATTTGATTTAAGAATATAAAAAAGTGCAACTGTAATAAAAACAAGTAATTTATTTGAAAGTTATTAGATTATACAAACATTAAGTCTTTGTTGTGTTTGAGATAGTATTTTAAGAAGAAATCAATGTGCAATGAGCATTGTATTTTTCAGGTTTTATTCTCTTTTTCACTTTGGGTGCGTTGAAAATTTGTACTTAAAAGATTAATTGTTGTCAAGGTTAAAGTTTTTTTCTCTATCAATGTTAGAGTGATTGAATGCATTTTTGTTTTTAGGACAACTCGTGTCATATCCTCACAGTTAGCTAGGTTAAAGTTGTCAATCAACCAATCAAGCAGTTAATCTTCATTTCCAAATTACAACGGGAGAAAATCATTTTGGCATCAATTGTTTGTAATTGACGGAGGTCTGAATCTTAATTATTCAGATTTCATACATTAAGTGCGTTTGTTTTTAAATTCTGAATCTTAATCATTCAGATATTAATCATTAAGTTTATTTATTTTTTAACTTCACATTTAATGGGTCCGATTATATCTCTATGATTAAGATCTATAATAAAAACTTAATTTCATTAAGATGCTATCATTCACGTTCATTATTAATTGTCACAACTTCTTACTATTATCAATTATTACCATGCCACCCACTAGCACCTCCTCCTCCTCGTCTTCATCCTCCTCAATCATAGCCGCCACCATTATCGACAACCATTACCCACACTCACCACTATCATTCTCAATCACAACCACAAACTCACCCACCTCAACTACCACAACTAACCACCCCATCATCATCAACAACTATAGTCGGCACTGCCCACCGTTATAAACTACCACCACTTTCCTCAATCACATCCACCCGCCATTATTAATTATTACCACCTGCCACCACCATTCTCAACCATAATCGACATCGCTACCAATTATCACTAGCTACTACTCAGAACCACCACCATCAACCAAAATCACAAACAACCACCGCATCTAGTCGACGTTCACACGCACCACAGTTAGCCATCAACGCCACTAACTACCATATATATATATATATA
>AWOL01S0006676.1:0-30744 GCA_000715115.1 Nicotiana otophora | reverse complement strand
ATTATTGATAGAATATTAGATTAATTAGTATTTTATTTAAATTTTATGTTTATTAATTTTTAAATAAATATAAATTTTATACATTTAGATGTTAAAAAATAAACAGTCTTAATCATTTAGTATTCAGATCTTAATATTCAGATTCAGATGTCTTAATCTTATTGCACATCTTAATATTCATATGTATATTTAGATTCAGACGTCTTAATCTTTAAAAAAAAAAATGAGTTTGATCTCAAGTTTGTCTTAAAAATCAAATTCCTCCTCTAACATTAAACAATAAACATTCTACTCCTCGTATCATATGCATTGTTTATTTTACCCTTGACATTTTCAATTGCTCCTCTATGCATATAGATTTTTTGTTATATTTAAATTGGTAAAACACTTAGCTAAATATCTTATTTTGAATTTTATAATTAAAGCTCAATAAAATTTAACTAGACTAGTACTTTTATAAATTTGTAACAAAATTCATCGTTACTCCTTTTTATTGTTAGTTTAATGTTAAGTATATGTTTAAGTTTTATTTTCCCTTTTATTATATATACATACACACACACACATACATAATTATGAATTTTTATTTTTATTAACTAAATATATTTTAAATTGTAATTTAAAGAACATCCAAGGTATAAATATGTAATATTTTAGGAATTTATTATAAATTTAACTTTATTTTTATATTACTGCGCCACGTTTTATTTGATTGATATTAACAAGAGCTTTTATTCCAATATTTTAATTCTGCCCATTTCTTTCATTATTCAATTTCAATAATTTATGAGTATATGATTGATTATCATTTTTTAATTTTTAATTTTTTTAAAAATGATTTTCACTATAGGTAAATTCATAACATAGATTAAGAAAAATATCGTGATGTTAAAAAAGTAAAAAAAAAATATCGACCAAGGCTGATAAATATGAGGATAAAATAGGCATTTTAAAAATATAATTGAGTTTCAAGGAGCAGAATATCTATTGTTTAATGTTAGAGGAGGAGTTTGATTTTTAAGATGAAGTTGGGGAATCAAAATGATTTTCACCCATTTACAACTAAAGTATTCAATTCAATCACTTAAATCTTAATTTTCAAGTTAACTAAGCGTTCATAAGAAGAGTAAATTTTACCTGTTCGGTTAAGTTTTTTTCAAAACAATAATCTATCACCTCTTCAATTAAAAAGTGAAGTCAACGAGAAAAACAAAATACTCATTGTCAAGGTTCTCAAAAGGATTAAAAATGACCAGCAATTTATGGTTTAGTATACTAGTACGTTTTTTCAATAATAAAAAAGATTTACTCAAAAGTATTAACTAAAATATGGAAAACTCGTCTTGCTTGATGGGCCTAGTTCTCATATGTTTATTAGACTTTACTTATAATTACATTTATGGAAAAGTCATTTTATTAGTCAATGTTGTTTCATTAAGGATTTTTTTTTTATTCAAGTAATTCTACTAATTAATTTATCAAAAAAATATACATCTAATCAATTATTATTTTTAAATTAAATTTGACAACATTAGATGTTAAAAATTTATTATTGTATTAAACGTTTAGATATTTGATGCTCTATTTCGTTCAAAAAGCGAAAGCGATATTCTTCAAAATTTCAAGATGTTAAAGTTTTAAACATTTAAATACAATACTATTAGATAATATTTCCTTTTTTGAAATTATAAAATATGTTATTATTATGTATTATAATTGAGGATCATTATACTAGAATATGGAGCTTGTAATTCTTTTGCGGGAGTGGAGATCGATAACATGATTATAAAGGAGCTTATCTTTATGTTAATCAAATTCCATGTGCATTTAACTATTGATATGTATGTCATTTTAGCAGTATTTGTCACAGGGCAGATGTTCAGAAGAGTCCATTTCATGCATATATTTTTTTCTTTTTTCGTCTTCTTCGTCCTCTTTCCTTTTTAATTTTTATTACTATATAATTTCTTGATCCAATGGTACATATATCGTGCTATTGTATCTCATGGACCTTTACAATTTTGAATTTAAGAAAATGACCTTTTTAGATCTCTTATGTGTAAAAGTAAATCTACCATGTGTAAAAAAAGAGGTAGGGTCATAAAACTAAAAACAAGTTTGTAAAAAGCCAAAAAATAAATTGACCCTACATATATCACATATGCAATAATGGTAGGTTGTTAAATGAATGTTTATTCTCCTTTCTGCTTTTCATTAATTGACACATGATTCGAAACTCAGTGGATAAAAGACATGTCTGTTTACTCTTTTTCGTTTAAATACCAAACATTTTGTCCGCAACAGGGTTCCAACTCGTGATGTAAGCCTAATCCATACATCACGTGTCACTTGACGTCGTCTTTTTCATTTTATACATTTGAGAAATGGGTATAGAGTAAAGACTTAAAATTTGTCACGATGATCACAATCAAACTGATCCGAGTTCTCATTTTGCTTCTTGCTTTTAATTCTGTCTGTGAATAATCGACTAGCAAACTTTTCAGGAGTACAATAATATCAGGAACACAAGCAAAGTAAGACCTGCTAACTTAATTAACTTGGATTGGAAACAAATTAGGACAGCTTGCTCTCCTTGTTGGAGAATAGGGAATGTGAATGCTAAAAATCCGTCAATCACAAAGAATGGGCACTAGCAGCATAAATACGAGAAAAATCGTAAATAAAGATACCAAAATAGTAAAGAAAGCTATTTAGCTTACTATATAGAATGTAATATATTTAAAACTGTAAGTATGATACTATTATGGATAGTTTTTAAAGTATGAAAACTCGTCTAGAGTATAAATAATGTTAATTAATAATATTAATAAGAGTTTTCTCGTCAACTTCGGACACCATAAAAAAAATTATATTATCAAATCATAAGCGCCTCTGTCGTAGGCGGCCCTGCTGTCAACATCACATGCAACAGCGAATACGTTACATTATATAGATATTTGAACGTTTTCTGTTGTTAAAAACCAGAATAAGACAGACTTCTCGGTTCACATTAGTGAGAATCAAAGTTTGTCAATGAGACAGACTATCATTCCTAAGAAGACTTTGAGCAGTAGCTTTTGACTTAGTTTGGTTTATAGTGTTTGTTTCTTCCTCTCATCTTCTTCTGAGGAAAAATAGCGAGATGAATGTACTAAGATTTATAGTCATTTTCATAATTGCTTGACTTCTTACCCATAAGTTGCTCCACCCAACAGGTTATTAGTCCATGCAATCATCAAACACGCTGAAAAGATAATTAAGAAATGTATTAGTTTCAAAGTTGACCAAATCAAAGCTTAGATTATGGTAACTTACTAATTGTTTACATTTCTTCAAGCGTTGTAGTTGTAATGAAAATAGTTTAAAAAGTTGTTTTTACCCGCTTAAACGGCTTTCATTTAACTATTACTCTCTTTATTAGTCAAGTTGTTGCCATGTGACTAGGAGGTCACGTGTTTGAGAAAATATACTCTTGCAAAAATATAGTGTAAGGCTACGTACATAACTTTGTGGTACAATCCTTCCCCGGACCCGCGCATAGTGGGACCTTAGTACACCGGGCTGCTCTTGCCCTCTTTTATCAGCCAACTATGATTTTCAAAGTCATAGCTTCAAAATGCATTCCCACATGAAAGCCGGCAGTTGTCTCTTCTTGCTTTGTTATATACTTATATGCTATAACTTGAATTGCTCCTGAAATTTTCCTACTCACCAATTGCTGCAGGCATGAAGTCTTTTAATGCTTTCCTTTGTCTTATGCTTTCTTGCTTATTATGTGTTGTTTCTACAGTTGCATCTTCCAAACTTGCTGGAAATGAAACTGATAGATTAGCCCTTCTCAGCATCAAAGGACAAATAACTTATGATCCTTTTGGTGTTATGTATTCTTGGAACGATTCGTTCCATCATTGCAGCTGGCAAGGCGTTACATGTAGTGCGCGACATCAAAGGGTGACTTTGTTGGATTTAAGCTCCAAACAGCTTGTAGGAACAATAGTTCCTCATATAGGAAATATGAGTTTTCTTAGAAAACTAACTCTTCGAAATAACACCATCAACGGTGAGATACCACAGGAAATCGGAAGATTATTCAGGTTACAGAACTTAGAGCTCGCGAACAACTCATTTACTGGTGAAATTCCAGTGGAACTTTCAAATTGCTCTAGGCTCATATATCTTGATTTGGATGGTAACAGACTGACCGGGAAAATCCCTGTGGAGCTTGGTTTGTATTTAAGAAATCTTCAGGTACTTTTTCTTAGATCAAATAATTTAACAGGAGAGTTGCCATATTCTTTAGGTAATCTTTCATCTCTAATTGCCTTAGCAGCACCAGAGAATAGATTAGAAGGAAGTATACCATATTCATTAGGCCAATTGACTAACTTGAGCTATATTTCTCTTGGTGCTAATATGATTTCTGGTGATATTCCCATTTCACTCTTCAACTTATCATCTCTTTATCATTTTGCTGCTCCAGTTAACCAACTTAAAGGAAGTCTTCCTATAGATATTGGATCGACTCTTCCAAGTCTTCGCTTACTTTATTTGCACTCGAACTTATTGAGTGGAGTGGTTCCAAGTTCCATTTCTAATTTAACGAGACTTGAAATTATCTCATTATCAAGAAACCAGTTGTCCGGGAAAATCCCTTCTCTGGAAAATCTCCATAATCTTCGGGGACTAGGAATGCATTTCAATAATCTTGGAACCGGGAGAGAAGATGACATGGATTTCTTTTCTTCCTTGGTTAACGTTACCAGTTTTAGAGAACTGAGTTTGAGTGTGAATAATATAGGAGGCCAGTTGCCTAAGAATATTGGCAACTTCTCAACCAAGTTTAGATCTATTGGTTTTGCTAGGAACAAACTATTCGGACGAATACCTGATGGATTTGTAAGTCTCAGCAACATGGAAATAGTAAGTTTGGAGTATAACCAATTGACTGGTGAATTTCCAGTTAATCTTGGTAAACTTCAAAAGCTCAAGTATTTCTATGTTAATGGAAACAAACTTTCTGGAAAAATCCCTTCTTCCATTGGAAACTTGACATCCTTGTATGGACTTAATCTAGCTCAGAACAATTTAGAAGGGACAATTCCTTCAGTTCTTGGAAATTGCCAGTTGTTGCAAATGTTGTATCTTTCTGGAAACAGACTCAGCGGCGCAATACCAAAAGAGGTCCTCAGTATCTCAGCCTTGTCAATCCAACTAGACCTGTCCGGAAATCAGTTAAGTGGCACTCTTCCCCTTGAAATAGGAAGTTTAGTCAATCTCGGGTATCTTGATATCTCCGATAACAAGTTATCTGGAAAACTTCCTAGCACTTTAGGAAGTTGCATTAGGTTGGAAAATCTCTATGTTCAAGGTAACATGTTTGAAGGTGTGATCCCGTCGCCTTTAAGCTCCTTGAAAGGGCTTGCATATTTGGACTTTTCGCGTAATAATTTCTCTGGTGTTATTCCTAAGTACTTTGAAACTTTTTCATCCTTGAAAAGCTTAAACATGTCGTTTAATAATTTTGAGGGTGAAGTACCCCAAGGGGGGGTTTTCAGTAATGCAAGTGGAGCAATAATCAGCGGAAACAGAAATCTTTGTGGAGGTTCTCGAGTGCTAAAGCTACCACAATGTAAAGATTCAATGCCAAAGAAGGGAAGATTATCGCCAACTCTAAAGATAATTATTTCTGTTGCTTGTAGTTTATTTGGAGTAATGCTAGTTTTGGTAGTCGTAGTTTTTTGTATTTTGAGGAGGAAGAAACATAGCGCTTCGCCCTATTTACCAGATGATTCATTTTTGAAAATCTCCTATGGTGAACTGCTGAAAGCAACCAATGGATTCTCTTCAGAAAATCTCATTGGTAAGGGTGGTTTTGGTTGTGTATACAAAGGAATTCTTGGTTCAGATGAGAAAAATGTCGCGATCAAAGTACTTGATTTGCAGCATAGAGGAGCTTTAAAGAGCTTTATTGCAGAATGTGAAGTCCTAAAGAACCTTAGGCATAGAAATCTTGTCAAGTTAGTAACTGCATATTCAGGTACTGATTTTCAGGGCAATGATTTTAAGGCCCTGATTTACGAGTTCATGGTTAACGGTAGCCTGGACGATTGGCTGCATTCATTTTCCAATGATGGAAGTCTGCACGTACTACATCTAGATCTTTATCAGAGAGTAAATGTTGCAATGGATATCGCTTTCGCGCTAGAGTATCTTCATCATGGAAACCAAATACCAGTTGTTCATTGTGATTTGAAGCCGAGCAATGTCTTACTAGACATGGACATGACTGCCCGTGTTGGCGATTTTGGTATGTCAAGGTTCCTCCAAGAAACAGCTCAGCAAACTTCACCAACAGAAACTAGCACTATTGGTATTAAAGGATCAATTGGCTATGCAGCTCCAGGTAACTATTTTAATCATTCTTATTGTAAATTTTACACAACTCAACTAGGGGCGGCTCAAGCACGTACGGGGCCTAAAGCCAAAGTTTAGTACGAGGCCTAAATTTTTAAAAGAAAGTTATAAGATATATGTTTTATTTGAAGTCTATTCTTCTAACTTTTTGAGATATAAAGTTGTTAATAATTTTATTTATAATTGATTTTCTCTAATAATTCTTGCTCGATTGATAATATAGCCAACTTATCTAATCTTTTTTGAGATATTGTTGATCTTAGATAAGATTTTACAAAGCAATAGAAGTATAGAACTATTAGAAGCTTAAAAGTATTGCTGAACACTTGAACTAGTGAAATCTTGGAGAAAGAAGGCGAGTAATAATATCAAAGAGAAACACAAAAAATATGTAGGGTTTTTTGAAATACGAAGAGATTGGAAAAAAGAAAGATTGACTTTGACAAATTAAGGAAGTGAGCAAATTTTTTAATGAAGGAATAAAAAATAAAAAACTAAAAGTTATGAAAACTATTCATCTACACATTTTTAAGTAAATCAAATTATTATTTTATATATATATCTAAAAAGTTTTTTCCTTTATATTAAAAAATCTAGTTTTGTATTAAAAATACTAAATATTATTTTTTTAAATACCTATGAGCCTATTATTTTAAAAAAATGTGGCCCCCTAAATTTGGGGGCCTGAGGCACACGGCTCCACATAAGGTTGGAGCCGGCTCTGAACTCCACACAGTTGACTGGTCGGCCAAAAATAATTACATCTGCTAGTCAAATATACAAAAAATATACATTGATTACGTATAAAATATGTATACTGTACATTAACATACACTGTAGTTTCCCTTTAATTTTCTTGGATGCACTTAGGCAATAATTACAAAGAGGCTGTCTTTTAATATGACATTACTGAAATATTTGCAGAATATGGAATGGGAAGTGAAGTGTCAACTTTAGGTGACATATACAGTTATGGCATTATCATATTGGAGATGATTACAGGGAAAAAGCCGACAGACGACGCCTTTTCAAATGGATTGAACCTTCACAACTATGTTAAAATGGCTTTCTCTGCTGGTAGAGTTATGGAAATTGTTGATCCAATGATTTGCCACAACTTGCAAGAAGAGGAGACCACCAACGCTATTGCTGAAAGGAAAACCAAAGATTACATTAGAGAGTGCTTAATTTTTATGTGTAAAATTGGGATTGCTTGCACTATGGAATCACCAAAAGAAAGAATGGGAATTAGTGATGTTGTTAAAGAGTTGCAGTTAGTCAAAGAAACTTTATCTAAATGTGATCGGACATTATGATCATTTAAGTGCACTTTATTTGAAGTATATGTAAATGTATTCAAGCTGCTTCTTTAGAGGGTAAAATATGTATCTGGCCACCGAAGTTTGAGAAATCTAGTTGAGTGACATAAAAATAGTTAAGTGACTTTTCAGTTAAAAACAAAAAAAACATGACTTTACTAGGTAATTTCAAATAGTTGAATGAACATTTGAGTAATGGGCTCATACAACTCTAGAACATCGTCATATCATACGATATTATAAGTAGTATGATCCAAAGTGAAAGTTGAATTACCAAATTGTCCTATAAAAGTTAAATGAATTTCTTTACCTTTCAAGCAGACACTACTAACGTAAATTGTTTTGTATAAAGATGGAATTACACATTCTAATAAAGTTTTAAAAAATGGAGAATTTAAGGAGTTGTATTGAATAACTCAATAATATGTTAAATTCATTTGGCTAATTTAATACAAGCCAAGTTCATCTACTAAATGCAAATTATCACCAATTACCCCTTCAATATATACGAGGTTTATTTAGCATATATTGGCGATAGAGTTTTTTTCCCCGGTCAACCGACGAAATTACTTTATATTAAAGACAATTAAAATTACAAGGAGGATTGGGCCTGCTTTGCCGTGGGTTACAAAGAGAAGATGTAAGTAAGTCTGCTGGGTTGATTCATATGAGACTCCATACTATTACATCCAGTGTATGGTGCATCTAAACAAAAAGAAATAGGAGCGATTGGTGCAGAACTAGTAGTTTTTCTTAGGTAGATAGTGCCGTTTTGATCTGCACTTAATTCGTTTAACAAAAAGGTTGGCGGTTGGACTAGTAGATTCAGGTTTTCTTCCATTTCCATAGTTGCTCCACATTGTGCTAACCTATCAGCAACGCGGTTCTGCTCCTTGTATGTATGCATAATGCATGGTCTACCCAGTTGGCGGAGCAAGTACCCGCATTCAAACTATATAGATGAGTAGTGCATGTTGTGGTTTTGTAGCATAGATATTACCTCTATAGAGTCCACATTGATTTCCATTGAAGTGGAGTCTCTCGTTGGCCTGCTTCCAGTATACCTTTGTATCCAATTGCCTGTTGAATTGCGGAAGACCCCTCCCAATCCATATTTGAATTGCGGAAGACCCCTCCCAATCCATATTTAGGAGGCATGACAGTGGAGGAGTCATCGGTATTAAGCTTAATGGTTCGTCCAGTGAGTGGTTCCCATTTGACGTATATTGTTTTAACTTGTGGTCGTGTAGCATCCTTTTGGATTATATAGTGGTATTCTACCACTTGAGATATGATATGTTGAAAGGTAGGATTTCTTTTAATGTTTTCAAAAATCTTTTTATTGCGGCAGTGCAAAATATACCGTAGGGCATAGGGTAAGAGTATTTTGGCTGGGATTTGAGATGGCATTTGTTGGGTAGTATAGATGAGTGATAAGTGGGGATTTTGACTACTTATTAGCGCCTTTTAGCTTTTGTTTTAGTCTAAAAGTATTGAATTATGTTCCCAAAACTAATAAAATGTGCAACATTGTAGGAATGCTGGATGTTGGACTCCCGAGATGAAATCCGACTCAAAAAGAAGTAGTCTAAACACAAGGCAGTAAAAGGCACAGAAGCTTACAATGTGCGATCCGCAGAATTCCATCCGCGGCCGCAATCAAAGAAGAAAAACTCAACAAAATTTTGAGCAAATTACGGACCGCACATAAATTGTGTGGCCGCAAAAGCTGGGCAAGGATCCAAGATCAGAGAGATGACAAAAAGCCAAGTCCAGAGCTTCCTCAAATTACCGTCCGCACAAGATTTGTGCGGCCGCAGAAGATTATCTTGCGGCTGCAATCATACTATTGCGGACCGCAAAAGAGTGCCTTGCGGCCGCAGTGCTAAATCTGCGAACCGCAGAAATATTGCCTTGCGGCCGCAGTTCAGAATTGTGCGACCGCAGAATCCCAGCTCCTGCCACATGAAGAATTGTGCGGACCGCACATGGAATTGTGCGGCCGCAGAACCTCCCAAAGGGCATTTTTGTCCGAAATTTTCAGCCTTGTATAAATAGACGAGTTTCATAAAATTAGGTCAAGTTTTTACATCGGCAAGTATTGTAGCCATTTTTCTTTGCCTCTTTTGGAAGTTTACTATATTTTGGTGTATTTTACAATAGATTTTATTATTGTAAGCTTACAATATGAGTTTAATTAGTCTTTCTTCTTCTTTTTATTCAAACCCAAGCATGAGTAGCTAGATTTTTTCTAGGGTTGTGACCTAACCCTAGTGTATAAACCTTATGGGTATCTAATTTAGTGCTTGTTTATGATTGAGTATTTATTATTTAGCCTAGTTCATGTTTTAATTTGTGGAATTAATGGTTGCAAACATTAGTTCATGCCTATTTGACTTAGTCTCTACTTGAGAAAGAGAGACGCAGTCTAGGAAAACTTGGCTAACAAGGAATTGGGTCAATCGAGAGATTGAATAACCCAATTAAAGGGTTCAACCTAGAGATAGTAATAACCCGACTTGAGCATTTATCAACTGTTTTGTGTGATACCCATTTGGTCTTGAGAAAGCTAAATTGGACAAAACCACTCTCTAACCGAGAGGTATTGAGTGAGTAATTGAGAGTTGATAGTTATAATACACCATGATCAACAAAACAAGCATTAACGTCTTTATCATATTAGGCAAACACCTAGGTAATAGTTACAACCCTAGGCTTTTTATCAATTGAAAAACCCCCCAAAACAACTATTCCTAGTCTTCTTTCTTTATTCTGTAATCTTTAGTGTAAAATTAGAAATATAACCAAAACCTTTTTGTGGAAGTGCAAATCAAGATAATTCAGTCACGCGCATTGAGATATATACCCTTAACTCCCATCTTAGTTCCCTGTGGATTCGACTCTGACTCTTCGTTGGGTTACTATAATTGCACACGACAGTTTCATACCTTTTTAGAGGTATGCATTTGGATGCGATCAATTTTTGACGCCGTTGTTGGGGAGTTAAAAATGGTGTTAGCTATATATTTGGGTGTGTTTTTGGAATATCTTCTTTTTCTCCCGTGTTACTAACGTGGTTGAGAAATCGTAGGTACAACCATGGCAAATAATGAGCTCGGAAATATTGCTTTGGGGGATGTGGACATTGAGGATGATCAAGAGGAAGGGGTTCCTCTTGAACCTCAAGCCAATAGAAGAGGCACAATGCCTCATGATAATGTGCTCGTTCCACCCCCACCTCTACCACGAGCGGCTCCACACCGGGTGTTGTCCAATGAAGGATATGCAAGTGCAATAATTTCTCCTCGTATTATGACGAGCAGCTTTCAAATAACCAATGTGATGCTTACTTTGCTAGAGCAATGAGGTTTCTTCACTGGTGCTCCAGGTCAAAATGCATACAAACATTTAAAAGGGTTTGGGGACACGTGTTGGGGGTGTAAACAAACAAATATCTCCGAAGATGCTTTGAGGCTAAGTCTTTTTCCCTTTTCTTTCACACTTAGAATAAATTGGCAGAAAAGTTCATTTTTAAGTACTTCTCTCCGGGGCACATGGCTACACTTAGGGATGAGATCCTAGCATTCAAGCAAGAACCCAATGAATCACTACACGATATATGGAGCGATATAGAACAATGGTAAAAGAATATCCCAACAACGATATGACGGAGAACATGATTCAACAAACTTTCTATCGTGGGATCAACACAACCAACCAACGTGTAGTGAATCAACTTGCCGGTGGGAACTTCATGACTACGCCTTATGCGGAGGCGTGTGAGATTTTAGATGAAATGGCTGACACATCATCGGCATAGCAATCCTGGGCTAATGTTCCACAAGGTGATCCCAACGTGATTCACCTCCACAAAGAGTTGCATGACCATGGGCAAGCCATAGCCTAATTTACTACCACCATGAATCAACTAGCAAAGGCTCAACTTCAACAAGTGTAAAATCCTAGGCAAGTCAATGCCATGGAGGGAGTAAACATGACGGTGAACAAACGAAAAACCAAAGGTCCCCAAGTGCAACAACGAATGGACAATTTTGTGCAAAAAGATAGTGGGTTTGATCAAGATGAGTAATACAATGACCAAAAAGAGGAGGTGCAATATGTGAACAACTTTCAAGGGCAACGAAGCAATTTCCAAGGCCAAATCAACAACAATGGAGACCTCAAAACAATCAAGGCAATTGGAATTCTAACAACCAAGGTAATTAAAGTGGTGGAAACAATCAAGGAAATTGTCATAACAACAACAATCAAGGAAATTGTGGAGGTAACAGTCAAGGTGGATGGAACAATAATCAAGGAAATCGGGGGTCGGGTTTTCAAAGGCCCCCGATGTATTGACAACTGAAAAACCCGCCTCATTACCCTTCCCATGGTCTTAGCTCTTCCAACAATGAAATGGGACATATTGAGAACATGTCCAAGCAAATGATGGACAAGAATACTGATTCTGATGCCCAACTTGCCTCACACAATACATCGATCCGCAACATAGAAATTCAAATGAGGCAAATCTCTCAAGCTCTAAATTTCCGTCCTAAGGGGGCACTACCAAGTGATGTGATGGTGAACCCAAAGGGTGGGAATAACACGGGGCATGCCATGACCATTACTATAAGAAGTGGAAGAGGTTGGAATGTACCCACCTCAAGTCAAAGGCAACTTGTGGATGATGAGCAAGTGGTAAAAGAAGAAGAGATACCGAGCAATGTGATGCAATCAAATGATGAAGTTCGAATTGATATTAATGACAATGTGGAAGAGACTTGTTACACCTTGTGCGTCCCAAGGTGACGTAATGAATATGAAACTTGTTAATCATGATTTAAATGATTTTAAAGTCATAATATGGCTATATATGATGTTTGGATATAAAATATGAAGTTTGGGAAAAATCGGATTAAAGTTGCGAAAAAATCGACTAAGGATTTGCCTTGTAACAGAGCTTTTTGAGAAATAAATTTCGTGCGCTATATGAGGTCCTTTTGGAACATGTTATATACCAAATTGAAGGTCTTGGATTTTAGTTTCCAGTGCTCTTAAACGTTTGTTCATACGACACCTGGATAAAAAGTTATAAGTATTGGAAGAAGGACCAATGTTAGGGTGCCAAGTAGTACCTTTTGACTTTTCAAACAAAATGGATATTTATATACTTAACTCGTTTCTTTCTGCACTTTTCCAGAACACACAACCAAATAAGACCCCTAACTTTACTCTTAAGCTCTCTGCAAGAGCTTCAAACAAGATTATCATCCCGGGCATGGAATCAAGAAGCGATAACGTTAAAACGATCCCTACGACGTAAGTATCGCTATATCGCCTCTCTTTTTCTTTGTAGTTTGAGTTTTGGAAGGTACTTCATAGTTAAGAAAAGATGTAATTTCTGTATTTAAGTGTTTAAATATCAATAAAGGTTGATAAATTCGTTTTCTAATAGTTAGAACTCATGGGACGGTGATTAGAAGTCGTGAGTTCGAGTTATTCACTTGTAGCAAACTGTTTTGTGGATTATTTTGTGTTACTATTGGGTTGCGTGTTTTACTACTATTTTGTAGAGTTTTGGGAGGAGTGAGGTTTTGAAGAAACACCAAATAAATACAGGGTGGTGGGCTAGTCGTTCGTCGTAATATTTTCGGGTTGTTTGACACTACTATGATTGTCGTTTTGTGTATGAAGAGATTGGGCGTGTTGGGTTGTTTTGTAGTATTTTGTGGTGTATATAAGGTTGGAAAATAATGTATACATGCTTATATTGTTGTGTTTGGTTTTATATTGAATTTGAAGGAAGTAAGGATTTAAGAAGAGATGCTGCCCGTTTTAATACAAAATAAGCTTGTCGTTCGTTGTGCGATAGTTGTACCTTTCGTAACTTAATGATAGTATTATTATTGTTGTTTTAGATTAAGGTACAAAGAGGCGAGTTCAACTTGGTGATTGAAAAGATTGTGATAAGGTATGTTAAGGCTATCCCTTCTTTCTTTTTGGCATGATCCAAATGATACAAACGAAGCGAGCAAAATACGCAACTTCCATAAATGACTCTATTCATAGAAATGCTAGAGAGGCTTATGTTCTTGATTCCCCACGTGTCCTATTATTCTATCATATGTTCATGGGTCTAAGAAAATACGTAAGTTTGATAAAGTTTACTTCATGATATTAATCAAAAGCATAGTGGTCTTATGACATTCCGAAAGATTTTATTGACGTACTTCTCATGCATTACATTCATTTATACATGTACATGTATAAATGAATGTAATGCATGAGAAGTACGTCAATAAAATCTTTCGGAATGTCATAAGACCACTATGCCTTTGATTAATATCATGAAGTAATCAATATGCCTTTGATTAATATCATGAAGTATGTATATGGGATATGGGAAAAGGTTACGGCGTTATATACGCACCACCACCTGATCAGCTGGTATATGTTGATGATTTGCCCACAGTGGCCGAGATGATATGATGGGATGCCCTCAAAGACTTGATGATATTATGAACGCATATACCTATGCATGGTATGACATTTATATGCATATTCATGATATTATAATATTAAATGATTCACAAAGCTATTCAGACTTACATGTCGAGTCTTTTACTTCATGTTTCTCTCATGTCTATGATTTACTGATTTTCATTCCTTACATACTCGGTACATTATTTGTACTGACATCCCTTTTGCCTGGGGACGTTGCGTGTCATGCCCACAGGTCCCGATAGACAGGTTGAGAGTTCTCCTAGTAGGCTATCAGCTTAGCAAAAGGTGTTTGTGCACTTCACTTATTTCGGAGTTGCCTATTTGGTCAGTATAATTTGAATATGTATTGATTGGTATGGCGGGGCCATGTCCCGACCTTTATGACGTTTATGTACTCTTAGAGGCTTGTAGACAAATGCCGCGTATATGGATACTTGTATGGCCTTATCGGCCTATGTTTTGAGTATACAAATGATCATGTCGGCCTTATAGGCCCGTATGTCACATGTATAAGTTTTTATATCATGTTGGGTCGTCCTATGTCTAGTATTCCCTTATGTTTTATTCCCGTTATCTCATGACGGCCCTTCTGGGCCACTTATCCATGACAGTATGATAAGAAAGATATGTTACGTTGGTACTCAGTTGTGTAAGGCACAGGTTGCCCATCGCGGCCCTGCGGTTTGGGCCGTGACAAGACTCAAGAGGAGGCGAACCCATCTAGGGATCATATTATTGACATACCAAAGCCGGTAGTGCAAAAGGCTAAGGAGCCATTGCCTAAACCTCCACCTCCTTACCCTCAAAGGCTTGACAAGAAAAATGGCGAGAATCAATTCAAAAAGTTCATTCAAATGATGAAGAGCCTCTCAATCAATGTGCCATTAGTGGAAAATGTGGAACAAATACCCGGTTATGCAAAGTTTGTGACAAAGAAGCGGTCAATGAATTTTGAAACTATCAAGGTCACTCATCAAGTGAGTGCAATTGTGCACTCAATGGCTCATAAATTGGAAGATCCCAGCGCTTTCACAATTCCTTGTACAATTGGAAGTACCGAGTTTGCTAAAGCTCTTTGTGATCTTGGGGCAAGTATCAATTTAATGCCCTATTCGATTTTCAAGACGTTGGGAATTGGGTAACCAAAACCCACCTCTATGAGATTGCAAATGGTCGATCGTACCATGAAGAGACCATTGGGAGTGATTGAATATGTATTGGTTCGTGTTGATAAATTCATTCTTTCGACAGATTTTTTCATTCTTGATTGTGAAGTGAATTATGAGGTGCCTATTGTTCTTGGAAGACCTTTCCTTGCTACTGGAAGGATCTTTGTGATGTGGAAGCTGGAGAACTCACTTTCCGGGTGGGTTATGAAAAAATGGTATTCCATGTGTGCAAATCCACACGGCAACCAAATAGCAACGAGGTATATTCTTTTGTGTACTTGGTGACCGATGTTATTGTTGATGATACAAGTGTCACGATCAATGTTGGTGATATGTTGGAGGCCGTCTTGCTTAACTTTGATGATGACGAGATGGATGGCTTCATGGAATGTGTGAACTCTTTGCAAGGAATGGGGTCATATAATTATGCACCCCAAAAACTATTCTTGGATCTTGAAAATAGGAAAACTCCTCCTACAAAGCCTTCCATTGAAGAGCCTCCTACCTTGGAGTTGAAGCCATTGCCTCTACATCTTTTGTATGAATTTCATGGCCCTTGTTCTACTTCGCCGATTATTCTTTCCTATTGTTTGACTGACGTGCGGGTAGATTCTACATTGGTGGTGCTACATAAGAGGAAGAAGGCCATTGGGTGGACATTGACAGATATTCGGGGAATAAGCCCCGTATTTTGAATGCACAAGATAAAATTGGAGAAAGATGCCAAACTATTTATTGAACATCAAATGAGACTCAATGAGTCTATGCATGAGGCTGTCAAAAGGGAGATCATCAAGTGGTTGGATGCCAGGGTTGTCTACCCCATTTCCGATAGTTCATGGACTTCTCCGGTTCAATGTATCTCAAAGAAGGGGGCATGGCGATGGTCACCAATGACAAGAATGAGTTGATACCTACAAGAACGGTGACCGGTTGGAGAGTGTGTATGGACTATCGTAAGCTCAACAAAGTCACAAGTAAGGATCATTTTTCACTTCCCTTACTTGACCAAATGCTTGATAGGTTGGCCGATCGTGCTTTTTATTGCTTTCTAGATGGATATTCGGGCTACAACCAAATACTTATTGCTCCAGATGATCAAGATAAAACAACCCTTACATGTCCCAATGGTACTTTCGCCTTCGGGCGGATGCCATTTGGGTTATGTAATGCACTAACGACTTTTCAAAGGTGTATGATGGCTATCTTTACGAACATGGTGGAGGACTACCTTGAAGTTTTCATGTATGACTTCTCGGTGGTTGGGGATTCCTTTAATGATTGCTTGGCAAATTTGGATAAAGTATTGGCAAGATGTGAAAAAACGAATTTGGTGCTAAATTAGGAGAAGTGTCATTTCATGGTCTAGGAAGGCATTGCCCTTGGCCACAAGATCTCAAAGAATGGCATTGAAGTCGACAAGGCAAATATTGAGGTGATTTCTAAACTTCCACCTCCAACTTCGGTGAAAGACGTGCGGAGTTTCTTAAGCCACGCGGGGTTTTACCGGCGCTTCATCAAGGATTTCTCTAAAGTGGTGAACATGTTGTGCAAGTTTTTAGAGAAAGATGCTAAGTTTCACTTCAATGGTGATTGCATGAGAGCCTTCGAATTGTTAAAGTTCAAATTAACAACCACTCCCATTTTCACCGCTCCTAATTAGAGTATTCCTTTTGAGCTCATGTGCGATGCTAGTAATGTAGCGGTTGGGGATGTTTTGGGAAACACATCAACAAGATTTTTCATCTGGTCTACTATGCTAGTAAGACCATGAATGGTGACCAAGTCAACTATACCATTACGGAAAAAGAGCTCCTTGCCATTATATTTGCAATTGAAAAGTTCTGCCCGTACTTGATGGGTGCAAAATTTATTGTCCACACGGATTATGCGGCACTTCGTTATCTTATGAGCAAGAAAGATTCAAAAGCTTAGTTGATGAGATGGGTGCTTTTGTTGTAAGAGTTTGATATTGACATCCAAGATAGAAAAGAGAGTGAAAATCAAGTGGCAGACCACTTGTCTCATTTGGAGGAGGAGGGGAGGCCGCATGATGGCCTTGAAATCAATGACTCCTTCCTCGATGAGCAAATCTTGGCTATTTCAATGAAGGATGTGCCATGGTTCACGGATCTAGCAAATTTCTTTGTGTGTGGAATCATCCCGAATGAGTTCTCTTAGACCAAAGGAATAAGCTCAAACGGGATTGTCAAGATTATTATTGGGATAAACCATACCTTTTCCGGATTTGTACGGATCGGGAAATTAGAAGATGTGTACCGGAAGAAGAGCAAAGTGACATTTTTGGGGCTTGTCATTCTTCGCCATATGGTGGTCACCATGGTGGAGCAAAAACGGCGGCCAAAGTGCTAAGTTGCATTTTATATTGTCCCACTCTTTACAGGGGTGCAAGTGATGTGTTGAAAAGATGTGATGAATGTCAACGGACCGGTGGAATCTCGAAGAATAATGAAATGCCTCTCACTACCATTTTGGAGGTTGATATCTTTGATGTGTGAGGTATTGATTTCATGGGTCCTTTTGTGAGTTCTTGTGGAAATACCTACATCTTGGTCGCGGTTGATTATGTGTCTAAATGGGTTGAGGCCATTCCTCTACCCAACAATGAAGAGAGAAGTGTGGTGGCGTTCTTGAAGAAGAATATTTTCACAAGGTTTAGTACTCCACGGGCTATCATAAGCGATAGAGGGTCGCATTTTTGCAACAAGGCTTTTGACACTTTACTTAGCAAGTATTGTGTTACACATAAAGTTACGACTCCCTATCATACACAAGCTAGCGATCAAGTGGAAGTCTCCAACCGGGAGATAAAGAGTATCTTATCCAAAATAGTGAATGCTAACCGGACAGATTGGTCCAAGAAGCTCGATGATGTCGGACTACTTTCAAAACTCCTATCGAAATGTCTCCATACCGGTTGGTGTTCGGCAAAGCTTGTCATCTTCCGGTGGAACTTGAGCACAAAGCCATGCGGGCTCTAAAGAAGTTGAATCTTGATTGGGATGTAGCCGCTAACTTGAGGGTTGCACATTTGAATGAATTGGATGAGTTCCGGTACCATGCTTATGCAAGTTTGTCATTGTCCAAAGAAAAGATGAAATATCTTCATGACAAGTACATTTGGAACAAAGAGTTCAAGGTGGGTGATTTTGTATTGTTGTTCAACTCACGCTTAAGGATGCTTCCCGAAAAGCTAAAGTCTAAATGGAGCGGTCCCTTTGAAATTGTGGGTGTGACGCCTTTTGGTGCATTGGACTTGAAGAACAAAAATAATGAGGTATTTCGAGTCAATGGTCACTGGGTTAAGCACTATTTGGGAAAAATTTGTGATAGCCACGTTGTGGCGGTGATTCATTTCAAATGATAGTAATCTGCGTCGTGCCGCGACGTTAAATCAGGCGCTTCTTGGGAGGCAACCTATATGTTTTTTTTTCTTTATTTCTTTTGTAGTTAGGAGTCATTTTTGTGCTAACTTGATTTGAAGTGTGCTGCAGGAATGAGTGTGCCTTTCAGGAATGGTGGACAAAAATTTGGCTAAGTATGCAAAAGTGTGCGGACCGCACATTTCCAGTTGTTGCAGCAAAAGTGCTCTGCGGCCGCACAATATTCTTGCGGACCACAGAACTGGAATGTGAAAAATGCCAACTCTCTGAAGTTCGTCCGTCAGAAAAAGGGTCAATTTGCGGCCGCAACAACAAACTTGCGGTCCGCAATAGGGATCTGCGACCGCACACACAATTCTACGGACCGCAAAACAAAAGGGCAACTGAGCCCCAAGTAACAGAGTGCGGACCGCAATTGGAATTCTGCGGCCGCACTCACTTCTCCTTCCCTTGGCAAAATCGATAAGTATAAATAGAGGGGTTAGGGCTACTATTACATTTTTCCCTCTCTGAGCACAAAACTTGCACCAACTTGAAATCTCTTCTTAAATCAACTGCCCACACGCCTAGCAACTGTTGATCACTCATTTCTTGCACTCATTCATTTCTTGTATGCTTCAATTACTTGTTAGATTTTTCAATTTTTAGTTTAATTCATAGCTTTTTAATTTATTTTAGGCCACTTGTCTATTGAATCTAATAGTACATACTTGTGGGGGTAAATCTGTAGTGGGTCAACTAGTACTTGCTAATTGGGGACTGGGTAACTAGATTTTCATGCTTGTACGTTATTTTCATGTCAAATTTGTGCAAAAATTGCAAGCCCTAGATAAACATGCTTGTTTGTTCATAATTGTTTGAAATCTGCGGTCGCACAAGAAACTGTGCGGTCCGTAAAAGTTAGGTCTAAGGAACATGTTATCACGACCCAAAACCTCACCCGTCGTGATGGCGCCTATCTCAATACTAGGCAAGCCGACAATCTCAATAAATCACATATCTTTTAAATTTGAAAACATAATAATTAAATTCAGCGGAAGAAATCTCACAAATCACTGACATAAAATACATTCCCAAAACTCGATGTCACTGAGTACATGAGCATCTAAATAATAACAAAGTCTGACTGATAAAAACATTGTCTGAAAAATATAGAACAGTACAACAACTGAAAAGAAGAGAGTCAAGGTCTGCGGACGCCAAGCAGCTACCTCGATAAACTCCAACAGATAAAACTCCGAGAACTAACAACTGACATGTCCAGAAGTACCTGGATCTGCACAAGAGGTGCAGGGTATAGTATTAGTACAACCAACTCGCAAGTAACAATAATAAATAACGAACTGAAGGTAGTGACGAGCTTCACAACTGAGTCCAATTACAGTGATTTCCAACATAATAAGGTAGGCATGCTTTCAAGTTCAACATTTAAGGCCAAAACAGTAATTTCATGTCAAGTTCAACTGAAACATAAGATAATATCTCTCAAAAATTTTCAAAACAGTGATATATGACAACTGAAGTACAACAGTAATGAAATCAAATGCATCCTCTCAGGACCACAGTCACTTAGCCATTCCATTCACTCGGCACTCAGCACTCACACTCAGTAGGTACTTGCGCTCACTGGGGGTATGTACAGACTCCGGAGGGGCTCCTACAGCCCAAGCGCTATAATCCACACGGACAACTCACGTGTTGCACGAACAACTCACGTGCTATAGTATCAATATCTGGATCCATAAGGATAACTCATGTGCTGCACGGATAACTCACGTGCTATAGTATGATATCTGGATCCACACGGACAACTCACGTGTTGCACGAATAACTCACATGCTATAGAATAATATATAGATCCGCACGAAAAAATCACGTGTTGCACGGACAACTTACGTGCTATAGTATAATATCTCATAATCAGGCCCTCGGCCTCACTCAGTCATAAATCTTTCCAGTCTCTCGAGCTTTCAATAATCATGAAAATCAGCCCAAACAATAATGATATGATGCATCAATAATGGACAATAGAGACTGAGATAAAATAAACAAGTAAACTGTGACTGAGTACAAAATAACAATTTAGCAGATAGTTCAACATGTACATGACCTCCGAATCCGGGGTTTCATACCCTCAAGACCAAATTTAGAATCGTTACTTACCTCAATCCGAGCAATTGTTTATTCCAATAAGCCTCTGCCTCGCGAATCGGCCTCTAAATGCCTCAAATCTAGTCAAAATTAATTCAATTCAATCAATTCGAATTATAGGAATTAATTCCATAAGAAAATACAAAAAATTTAACAAAAATCCAAAATTGCGCTCAAAAATCGCTTGTGGGACCCACGTCTCAGAACCCAATAAAAGTTATAAAATATGAACGCACATTCAACCATGAGTCCAACCATAAAAATTTTACCAAATTCTGACATCAACTCGACCCTCAAATCTTCAATTAAAATCTTTGAAGATTTCTACCATTTTCAACCCAATCTCTACCCATTTGAGTTCAACAATCTTTCCACAAACCTTATTGGTATGTGTATCTTTAAATAATACTCTTACACCCAAGAATCATACTCTAAATCCCCCATCTTTTACTCCAAACTTGAAATTGAAGAATTGGGGAAAGAAATTCTTACCTCTTTGAAGGCCTCGCAAGATCCTTGTGAAATCTTCAAGCCTTGAACAGAATTGATGAACAAATGGCTAGGTCTTCACTTTCTCTCTCTAAGATTCTCTCACCTATCTCTAAAATATCAGATAAAACCCTTCAAAATGACCTCTAATAGTGTTTTATAATAATGTGGTTGGGTTTATAAAACCGAAAAAATAAAGCCCCAAAACACACTGTGCGGTCGCATATGCGACCGCTTAATGGGTCGCAAAAAATCCCTTCGGAACTGGGCATCACTGCTTTAGTCTGCGGTCATTATGCAGCCTGCATACCTATTCTGCGGTCGCATAATGCACCCCAAAACTATTTTGTGGTCGCATAATGCACCGCAAACCTGATCTCCAAACTTGCCCCTCTTATGATTCACTCTACGACCATTATGCGATCCGCACAGTGATTATGTGACCGCATAGTGGGCCGCAGAAATGACCTTTTTCCGGCAAAAATTTTCCTGTACTCATCTGTGCATTGTTCAACCCAAAAGGTCAGAGCCGCGACAACCAAGCTCGCCGCGAAGTATTTCTACAAATTCTCAAACACATAAGCCTAGTTCGGCACCACGAAACCTTAATTCCTTAGCAAATATTTTCCGAGGTCACTACACATAAGTCAACATCCGGTCACCCTTTTCAACTTAAGTTTTAAACCTTGGCATTAAGTATTCCAAATCATTCCAAACCTTACCGGACCCAAACCAGTTACCCCGACAAGTCAAATAACAACTATAAGGCATAATTTGAATAGTAAATGAGGAGACGGGGTTGTAATACTCAAAATAACCGGTCGGGTCCTAACACCTGTAGTTAAGCATGAGTCTGCAGCAGCAAGAAAAATTGTGCGGATTGCAAAATTTCCATTACGACCGTAAAGCAACTATTTTACTGTCTTCAGTGAGTTTGCATGTTAGTACTTCAATGTACGGCCGCAAGACCAAAATATGCGGTCCGCAAAAAATATGTTGCGGCCGTACATCAACCAATTCTCTGTCATCAGAGAGTTGGCATAATTTAGGTCTTTGCTTTTCGGCTGCAATAAAAAATGTGCGGACCGCATTCCTCATCTGCGACCACAAGAGAAAATTTTGCGGTCCGCAAGGCCCAATCTGCGGCCGTAATGAAAAATGTGTAGACGGCAGTTTCAATTGTGTTTCCTCACTGTGTCTTCTGATATGTCCTTACATATCTCATTGCTTGTTTGAACTTGAACTACAACTAACAATCACCTTTGCTTGGTACAGAAAATGGTACGATCTAGAGGTAGAGGCGACACTTCGAAAGGAAGGGGTGACCCTTCTCGGGGACGAGGGAAGAGACCCATACCTAGTGTCCAACAACATGTAATCAGAAAGAAAACAACAGTCAGCAGAGGAAGGGGTGCAGACCTTTCTGAGACCAGTTCTTATGCCCCATCTAGGTAAGCATCAGAGGGCAACCCCTATGTACATGAGCAGTCGGCTGTCCAGTCATGGCCGCCAGAGAGGTATCAACTCAGGGACGAGTCATACACATCTCATAGCACTTTCGAGGGCTAGAAAAGTGCTAGTCGGGATTCTGATCCATCTACGACACCTGCCCGTGAGGCACCAGAGACATCAGTGCAGAACATACCTGATGATGGTAGAGGGGGAGATACTACTATTACCGGCCTCGAGAGGTCGAAGAAGAAAGAGCTATGGGAGGACCGCTTTGCCAGTTTGGCCGCCTTCACCAGCTTCCATGAGTGGTGGCCAGTGAGGTCGCTCACTCTTGAGCGATAGTTTCAGTTGAAAGATCTTGAGAGGTATAACCTAGCAGTGTTGAGACAATTTAGATAACACAAATAGTGGGTATGGTTTACTTAGAGCGTGGTGGATGCTAAGGAGTACCTTGTCCGGAAATTCTACACCAATGTGGCGCATATCAAGAAATGGACAAAGTTGACGAAAGTGAGAAACCTTAAGGTGCGATTTGATTAGCACACATTGAACACCTATTTGGGATTTGATTATGTCGAGCCCACATAGTACTTGGAGAAGTGTGCATTTGGGGATGCAACTCGTCTGTGGCTAACAGAGATCCTAGTAGCTCTTGGACAACCACCACCATGGATCACAGCAGGGGTTTCTATTCATATGAGCACTCTGAGCTTTGAGGCAAAGGGGTGGCAAACCTTTGTATGCAGCAGACTAGACCCGTGCTAGAATGAGACATATCTTTTGACCCTCGGGCAGTTCTAGTTGCTTCCATCACGGTCGAGTACCTAATAAATGTGGGTGTCGTGATGTAGGCAAACATCTATGTGGTCGCTCGGCAAGCTGATACGTCCTACCCGTATCCCAACACCATTACAGAGTATCTCACGGATGTGAAGGTAGAGCCGAGGGACTTTGATACAAAGGTGCGGACGAAGAAGCCTTTCTCATGGTACTCACTGATGGATGCACATAACCCTAAGAAAATTGTTAACCGTCTACCACTACAGGCCAGTCTGGTGAGCCATCAGTGGTAGTTACAGAGGTCGTTGATGTTCCATCCACCTCGGCTGAGCCTTCAGCTAGTGTCGCAGTCATGCCTCCACCACCATCCTCAGTTCCTACAACAGTTCCTGTCACAGGTTTCACCTTGGCTTTGAAGCCGGTGCCTATGCCTAATGAACCACTTTCTGCATTGCGAGTCTCCAAGACATTGGCGAGCCTCAATAACTGGATGCAGACAACCATTGTAAAGCTGTCTGACTTATCTAGTACTATTGCAGCACAATCTTCTATTCCGGCACCTCAGATACCCCCATCAGTGGAAGAAATATTGAAGAAGCTCCTGGAGAACCAGAACACCATCATGGCTACATTGGTACAACATGGGTCAGTGATCGAAGAGCTGGGAAAAGAAGTAAAGAAGTTGAGAAAATCCTAGGCCTCCAAGAAGTCAGTGGATAAGCTCCGGAGACAGGTTACCAAGATTGCTACATCCGGAGATATTCCATTTGACATGTTGATTGACCTACACCATCCAGGACCATATCCTATAGCACCAACAACACTGATGGCACTAGCTAGCCAGTCTAAGGAGCTAGACTCTGCTGCCGACACTGCCGAGGCAGTGCGTCATATGTTCACCAACCCAGTCACTCCCAAGTTTGAGGATGATGAGATCTAGTTGGAAAAGACTGATGGTGGTGACATTGCCGGGGACACAGAGATGTCCAAGGAGCCATAGGGAGTTCTTCTTCACTCTTACCCTTCCTTTACTCCTATTTTGTTAAGCATTGGGGACAATGCTTATTTTTATTAAGGGGGTGAAATTTATTTGATCTTATTTGTTGATTCTGAGACATTTGGCTTGTAATAACTTGATACTATTTTCTTCTTCTCTCATTATGTATATATCTTCTCCTTCTCCCTCATTATGTATATTCGTTATGCTTTCGATAGCTTTTGCTTTGTAGCTTCTTTATGTTTATTTTCTTATTGGTTAGTGTTTAATTTAATAGCTTTTTTTGATGTTTTAGTAGATAATAAACCTTTAGTTTTCTTAATGCCACGGTTCTTTCCAAGGGTAGTTTTAGTGTGAACTGGATGACTCTTCCCAACGATGGATGGCATGACAACCTTCTTAAGGGACTGAGTCCGTTTTTGGTGTTTAGGTAATAATAGTAGTAGTAATGAGTAAAAAGACCTAATTAAGTCATGCTCGAAGAGTCAAACATGCTTCACTTGGTACCAACACACTTAACTACGTGCTTATAGTTAGAAATAAGGTTTTTGAAAGAAATAGCTCTCGTTAGTGACTTTGTGACTCTTGAGTTAACTTAGGCAACCATCGAGTGGTTTAATCGAACCTTAGTGATTTTTAATCTTGAATGTGGTCGTTGTGGGCCCTCGATTTTATCCTCTTTAACTATCTAGTTGCGTGAGGGGTGAGATGCTTTGTTGCTAGTCAAGTACCCGTGCGAAAGGTCTAGAACTTACCCCGAATGTGTTTCAAGGCGAAATCTTAAGTTTTGCTTGGCTGAGAAGTGATTGTAGGCTTTCCTTGGCGCGTTTGAATTTTTCATTGCCTATCAATGTTGTTATCCTTAGTCAACCCATTTGAGCCTCGAGCCTTTCTCATTTGATAAATATGTTACAAGCCTTTACCCGTTTTGTCGTGACCCTCTATTGGCACCCGAGCTTTCCTTAGCACTCTTGTGAAACAATTGTCTAAAAACATAAGTTTGGGGGAGAGACAAGGAACTTGAAAGAGGTATCAAGGCACAAAAAGAGAAAAAAAATGATGAGAAGGAAAGGCAAGAAAAGAAAATAACAAAACGAAAAATTCAAAAAAATAAATAAGTGGAAGAGTTGAAGGGATTCAAAGAGATGTAATGATCCAAAGCATGAAGAAATCAAAGAGGGAGAAAATGAATGTCATGATCAAGAAAGAGTGATGTTAAGTCTATCTAGTTCCCCCAGGAAAAGAAAGTGCCTCAAAGAATTGGCAAAGTATAAGCCGAGAATAAAAAAATGGAGTGCTTAAGAAAAAGTGAACCCACTCAACCATAGTATATCCAACCCTAATCTAAAAGCCTTAATTACATCCCGAAAGAAGCCCTATTTTATTTCAAGTCGAGTGAGCTTACATTAGTGGCGATCTACATGAGGGGCAAGCCTATGGTACTGGAAGCCGTACTTGCGACATTCTCTTGAGGGAGATGAGTGAACCTTTCATAAATCTTTCGATTGAGTGCTAAAATTCTTAAGTGAGCTATGAAAACGGAGGGTAGAAGAGGAGGAGTTTGGGATCCACAATGACCTACATAAGAGAGCGAGCTTCATTGATGAATAAAGTAAACTCTTGATGCTCAAGTGTCACATTAGAACTATATGTGCATGAATGTTTAACTTGTCGCCTTGTTGATAATACATAAGTAGTGTGTGTAATTGTTTGTCACAACTGATGTGTGAATGGCTCACCTTTGACGGGCTGAAATGACCATTAACTTGTGGATATGGGAACTATTTTGTTTGCTTAAGGACAAGTAGATACTTAAGTTTGGAGTAGTTGATAAGTGGGGATTTTGACTACTTATTAGCGCCTTTTAACTTTTGTTTTCGTCTAAAAGCATTAAATTGTGTTCCCGAAACTAACAAAATGTGCAAAATTATAGGAATGCTGGATATTGGACTCCCGAGATGAAATCTGACTTAAAAAAGAGTAATCTAAACACAAGGCAATAAAAAGCACAGAAGCTTACACTGTGCAGTCTGCAAAATTCCATCTGCGGCCGCAATCAAAGAAGGAAAACTCAACAGACTTTTGAGAAAATTGTGGACCACACATGAATTGTGTGGCCTCAAAAAGCTAAGCTAGGATCCAAGATCAGAGAGATGACATAAAGCCAAGTCCAGAGCTTCCTCAAATTGCGGTTCGCACAAGATTTGTGCGGCTGCTGAAGATTATCTTGCGGCCGCAATCATACTATTGCAACCACAAAAGAGTGTTTTGCTGCTGCAATGCTAAATTTGCGGACTGTGTAAATATTATCTCGCGGTCGCAGTTCAGAATTGTGTGGCCGCAAAATCCCAACTCCTGCCATATGAAGAATTTTGCGGACCGCAGAACCTCCTGAAGGGCATTTTTGTCAGAAATTTCTAGCCTTGTATAAATAGACGAGTTTCACAAAATTATGTCAAATTTTTATATCGGCAAGTACTGCAGCTGTTTGTCTTTGACTCTTTTGGAAGTTTACTATATTTTGGTGTATTTTACAATAGGTTTTATTATTTTAAGCTTACAATATGAGTTTAATTAGTCTTTCTTCTTCTTTTTCTTCAAACCCAAGCATGAGTAGCTAGATTTTTATTAGGGTTGTGACCCAACCCTAGTGTGTAAACCTTATAGGTATCTAATTTAGTGCTTGTTTATAATTGAGTGTTTATTATTTAGCCTAGTTCATGCTTTAATTTATGGAATTAATGGTTGCAAGCATTAGTTCATGCCTATTTGACTTAGTCTCTACTTGAGAAAGAGAGACTTAGTCTAGAAAAACTTGGCTAACAAGGAATTGGGTCAATTGAGAGATTGATTAACCCAATTAAAGGGTTCAATCTAGAGATAGTAATAACTCGACTTGAGCTTTTATCAACTATTTGTGTGATATCCATTTGGTCTTGAGGGCAAAACTACTCTCTAACCGAGAGGTATTGAGTGGGTAATTGAGAGTTGATAGCTATAATACACCATGATCAACAAAACAAGTATTAAGGTCTTTATTCTATTAGGCAAACAACTAGGTAATGGTCGCATCCCTAGGCTTTTTATCAATTGGAAAAATTCCAAAACAACTATTCCTAGTCTTCTTTCTTTATTCTGCAATCTTTAGTGTAAAATTAGAAATAGAACCAAAACCTTTTTGTGAAAGTGCAAATCAAGATAATTCAATCACGCGCATTAAGATATATACCCTTAACTCCCATCTTAGCTCCATGTGGATTTGACCCTGACTCTTCTTTGGGTTACTATAATTGCACACGACCGTTTCATACCTTTTTAGAGGTGTGCATTTGGACGCGATCAATGAGGGTGTGAATGTTGTGTAGTGGTATGTCATCGTTACATCCTAGTGTTGTGTAAGTATTGTGAGTCCCATGTTATTCCAAAGGGGTTGTGTGTTGGGGCAATTGAATAATAAATGGGCAGTGGTTTCCTCATCTTGGTGACAAACATGGCAGATTGTGGATGAAGTAATATGAAGTTTATAAAGATATGCAGCCGTTGGTCGGCGATTGTGCCCAATTAACCAGAGAAAGTACTTAATTTTTTTGTGGCAATTGTAATGCCCATATCCACTTAAATTTTTTAACTACCTCTGTATTTTGTAGTTTATAGTACAAAGATTGCACTGTGAAGTTTCCGTTAGGTGTTAGTCCCCAGATGATTTGGTCATAAGCTTGTGGATTTTCTAATGATTGCACATAAATTTTGTGTATTTGGTTAACAATAGTTAATGGTAGTTCAAAAGGTAAGGCATTGATATTTACTATATCTTTGGTCAAATGTTGCTTGGAGATTAATGTTCTTGAATGTGATATTTGGCCCAATCCAAGGCTCCGTCCAAAAACGTATATGTTTTTCGGTGGCAATGTGTCATAGTAGGCCTTGTTGGCAATATTGCCAACCTAATTTGACAGCTTCCTGTCATGGGCCCAAATCCTTAAGTTGGGTAGCGGCACCTGCTCGCCCGTGCGGCGCCCGCGGATCCCCTCGCCGCGGGCCAGCCTTTCTTCCAGTCTCAGGATTTCCAAGCACGATCCTGTGCCTGTTGGTGGGACTCGCCCGTAGGCTCGCCCCAACTTGTGCCACCCGTAAGATGCCTAGGCCCTTGGCCCTAAACATGTCATGGCGCTTCATCTTAGGATAACAATCCATGCGCGCCCTGAGGGATTGGCTTAGGACATGCCTTGTCCTTAGCCTAAGACTGAGCATCACTCCCGCGTGCATAGCCCAATCCTCAAGCTTGACAATCGCCTAGTGCATATGCGACTAGCTTGTGCCTCGCCCGAGTAAGGCAACCTTTAGCCCTTGGCCATTATCATGCGCCTCTTTCGTGCCATGCCCATACATAGCCCTCTTGCAGCACGCTTTCATTCCGAAGTAGTGCAGTGTCGCCCACACCTGTACCTTTAAGCCAACGAACCCTTGCTTGCATGGTTGAACCAAAGCCATACTTGCAAGTCGACACATGATGCCCCTATGACAGGTGCGTCAAGTATCCAATCGGCACGGAGGTCTCGTTCCAACATTCGGCAGCCCGCGGGGCTGGCCGTTCCACACATCGAGCCTCCAGCACCACTTTGATGCCCAACGCAGGCCCAAAGGCATTGCGTCGCCCATAGAGTTTCCTTAACTCGTATGGGTGCCTTCGACACTCCTTTTGAGTCATCTAGGCAGGCCCTTGAGGTTGCCTCTAAGGTAGCTCGTTCTATACGGCTCGGTGGCAGCACACATGCGGGAGGCAGGTCGGAGCTTTCATCACCTATACTCCCCTTATATATGCTTAAAATTAAAAGGCCCAAGTTGTCCGAGTAGACTGTTCTACGTCAGACCATCAGAAGGACCTTTTCTCACCAGTTCTTGGCTGAAATCACAACTCCAAAATGCGAGTTGTGACATCCTCCCACACTTATATTGTCATCGTCCCCGATGACACATCATAGCTTAGGACATCCCGGAGTCTGCCCTCTCAGGTATGCCAATTCAAGCTCCCTTTGTCCTGTGGGTTGGACTTCCTCGAAGTCCTTTCTCAAAAGGAGTCGTGCCCCGTGCACTTCTCCCCCAAGTATCTTCCAAGCGTGCCTCTGCACTTCACCTCCATTCGGTGTTCACTTGGAAAGTGCCTTCGCACTTGCACCCTCTGGTGTCTAACTTTGTGATTGACCCACACTAGTCAATCACACCATGACCCTCACGGTCTTCATGTCCGCCTGAAGCTTTCCCTTCACAGGTTAGCACATCAATGTGCTCTTTTGACGTCGCTCCCGTAGCCTTAAGATGCCCTCTTTGGCATGGCTCCCGTAGCCTTTCACTCCTGTAGCATTAAGATTTAAGACGCCCTCTCGGCATAGCTCACGTAGCATTCTACGCGTAGCTTTCCTTGCCCTCACTACCTTGAAGATGTGTTTGCCTCTAGACCTACGACTTCGCCCATATGCCCCTTGCATAGGCGGGATCCTCCCACACTCAATGTGGAGGATACATCTTAGCTCTGTCGTCCCACTTGGCATTCGGCTAGCACTTGGGACGACCTTTGGTGAGTACTACATTCCCAAAGTTATAGCATCGACGCATTTCCGAACAAATCTCTTTGTTTTCCAGTTGTCACTTCCTCAGCAAGTAGCCAATGCTCCCGGTAGTAGTTCAATACTCGCCCTATAGACTGGCACCCTCTTGGCCCTGCTAGTACGGTTTCCCGGTTCGGTGTGCCTCGCACTTGGACACTCTCGGTCCCCGATCATTCGACATACCCCTTTCCAGAATGATGACACCTTCAAACTTGGAAACTCGCCCCATTTCGAAGCTTCGCTATACCCTCGAATTCGTTTTCTTACCTTGTCAATGCCCTCAGGCAATCCAAAGGTCTTCTCCCGAAGGAAAGACACTCAACATGATGCGTCGCACGCATCCTTGACAAGATCTCCGCTATGATCATGCCCAAGTTTATAGTCCATGGCTCTCACTCTTCGCAATATGGTTGCACGACCTGGCAAACATGGCTTTCTCTTGGCCATCCGACTCAT
>AWOL01S0006675.1:2561-21231 GCA_000715115.1 Nicotiana otophora | reverse complement strand
GGCGAAATGACTTCTAGGCCACTTAAACTTGCACCGAATTTTAAAGTCGATATATGAACTTTTAATTTTTCCATTTTAACACCTCAACTCAACCGATTATTTATAAGTGAACACTTGTGACCGTTGACTATACTTATGTGACAGTAGCACATCCGACATGGTCAAAGGGCGTGCTAATCATGCAGAAAAAGAGCGTCACTCAAATTACAGTATTAAAAATATTAAATTTGAATAAGAAAAAGGAAAAGTAAATAAAAGACNTATAAAAAGGCGAAATGACTTCTAGGCCACTTAAACTTGCACCGAATTTTAAAGTCGATATATGAACTTTTAATTTTTCCATTTTAACACCTCAACTCAACCGATTATTTATAAGTGAACACTTGTGACCGTTGACTATACTTATGTGACAGTAGCACATCCGACATGGTCAAAGGGCGTGCTAATCATGCAGAAAAAGAGCGTCACTCAAATTACAGTATTAAAAATATTAAATTTGAATAAGAAAAAGGAAAAGTAAATAAAAGACAAAAATAAAAAAAATCCTAAATCCTAAATCATCCCTCCCGTAACCACTTCTGTTATCTTCTTCTTTAAAACCCTCCTAACTATTTCTTTCTCCTTTCTCCCCACAGTTTCTTCTCCCCTCCCCCCCCTCCCACAGTTTCTCCCCGTTCCCTCCAAAGGTATGGTGGTGACAGTGTCTGCGGTGATCTTCTTTGGCCAGTTGAGACTACGAAATTAATGGAAATTTTTAGGGGTGGGAAGTAATAGGTTCTCAAGGAGGTCTGTTAGTTTTGATTTTGATGAGTGTCGCCAGATATCATTTTTTTCGATGAAAATCTTGTCGGAATGGTTTGGTATTTTTTTAGAAGATCTGATGGCTTATTTGGACTAATTTCTAGATTGAGGTCTTGTTAAGGTATGCACTAGGATATGAATTGATCATATTTGAATTTTTACTATTGGAAATAATGGCCGGGCAAGGGAAGGTTTTGATGGAGCTATGGTGGAGAAGAAAGGAAAGAGAACAAAAATTAAAAATTTGATAAATTGGTTTTAAAAGGGATGGGACCCAGATATTACAAATGTCAAACAATAAATGGTCTTAGTATCTGGCGTGGTTTTCATGTCAGGCAATTGAGATACACGCTCTGAGGGAGGGGTTTATTATAAAGTTTTTTATCGAGTTGGGGGTGCTAAAATAGAAAAATCGGAAGTTCATATATCGGCTTTAAAATCCGATGCAAGTTTAAGTGGCCTAGAAGACATTACGCCTTATAAAAATAGTACGACTCTCTTGTAAAAATGAGTTTGCTTTGAGGCTGCAGGTAGTTGACTTTATAAATTAGGCTTGTAAAATTTGGGTATAATGAGTATGACAATGTCAATGTTGTTCTGATTAATACTCTTGCTTGGTCTTCTTTTTTCTTTTAAAGTCAACTGCTTTATACGATGAAATGCAGCCTATTAATAGCAATGTGTTTAATTTGCACCAGTTTTAAGCTGCAAGATGAGACTTTCAATAACTATTATAGTGCAAGTATACTCAATTGCAATGTCTGCATAAGCATAATGGTGAGTAAACCAATGACATCAAATTGTTTTATATAAGTTGGAACTTGTAGAAATCTAAGTATGCCTAAAGGTAAATTTGAGTAATGTACTTGCGTAATTCTTAGCCTTAGAAAAGTGTAGTAAGAGTGTACATTAAACTTTTAATCTTCCAATTTGGGTGATGGAGTTTATGGGATTTGATTCTTACCACTACCTTTTTTTAACTTTGAAAGGGTTTTAAAACAACTTATCTATCTAGTTAAAAAAAAGTTCTTAATCCAAGTTCGACAATGAGAGTTTAGAATATTTTCTAGAGTGAGATTTAAGAAGTTCAAGACATGCAGAGGCTAGTGTATAAGGTGTATACGGTTGAAATCGGGCATATCTGATTTCATAGGCACGAGAAACTGCCTCGAGAGTAAGCTCGTAATGGACCAGGCTCGAGCTCGAAAACAGAGTATGGAGCGTGAAGATCGAAGTGCTCGCTGAAGATCGAGACCGAGCATGACCGACTTCGAGTAAGGCGTAATAACATAATGGCGAGATATTAGCAACCGGTCGATGATCACTGCGAAAATCACAGGACAGATCGTATCAAGCGGTTATTGACGCTAATCGTGGAATTTACTTCCATTGTTAAAATTGTACCTTATTTAGGATTCCCCTATTATATAAAGGGGTAGCCCATTTATTTGTATCATCATCATTGACTGATAAAAAATATACACGCTAATTTCTAGTTCACTTCCTATCCATTATTGTTCATTACTGCTCATTATTGTTCTTCACTGTTCTTATTATCCAACCTCGAGACAATCTCGAATCGAGGTCGAAACACTGCTAGAACTCTAGTTTAATTTATTTTTACTGTTCAATCTATTCATTTAATTCATCATTTATCAATTGGTATTGGATTAGATCACGTATCCTTAAAACCACAATATAAGTTTAATTGTTACTCGAATTTTAGGGTAAACTGTTTGGCGCCCACCGTGGGGCTAAGGATAATAGTGATTGTTCAGTACTGACTATGGTAAAACACACTATTATACGCTTGTTCTTGTCAAGAATTTTTGCTTTCAGGTTGAAACATGTCAAACTCACAAAACGCATCCACATACGGTGATAATGGCCTCAGACTTCACGGGGAAAATAAAAATATGATTGCTCCAGGAATTGAGGTGCCACAGGCTAATCACGGAGGAGTACCACCCATCAACCCAGTTGATGTCAGTTCGCACGTTTCTCTGAATGCGAAATTAGGCGCAGATCTCGAGGGGAGTGTACGCAGAGAAGGCCGATCTGATGGCCGAGGTACACATGGCAGAGGGGACGAAAGAGTTAGTATCCAAGTGATATTCGAAATGCTTCATGCTCAACAAGCCGCCATTCCTCAGTTTCAAAATCAGCACAGAGCTCCAAACAGGGTCGAGACGGAGATTACTCATCCTACCGAGCCAGTAGTGGAAAGATCGAGCGATAACACATCGGGGACCGGTGCTACTGTAACGAAAATGATTGAGGAGCTCACTAAGAGAATTGAATCAGGAGAGAAGAAAATTAAAGCCAATGAAAAAAAGGTGGAGACTTACAACTCCCGAGTTGACCAGATACCGAGGGCACCACCAATCTTGAAAGGAATGGATTCATAGAAGTTTTTGCAAAAACCCTTCCCTCCGAGTGCGGCTCCAAAGCCCATTCCAAAGAAGTTCCGTATGCCTGACATACCCAAATATAACGGGACCACTGACCCCAATGAGTATGTTACCTCTTACACATGGACCATTAAGGGTAATGATTTAGAGGACGACGAGATCGAGTCTGTGTTGTTGAAAAAGTTCGGAGAGACCCTGTCAAATGGAGCAATGATTTGGTATCATAACCTGCCACCAAATTCCATCGATTCATTCGCCATGTTGGTGGATTCTTTCGTAAAAGCGCACGCCGGGGCCATAAAGGTCACAACAAGGAAATCAGACCTCTTCAAGGTAAGAGAACGGGATAATGAGATGCTAAGGGAGTTCGTGTCCATATTTCAAATGGAGCGCATGGAGTTGCCACCGGTCACAGATGATTGGGTCGTTCAAGCTTTTACCCAAGGGTTGAATGAACGGAGTTCCATAGCATCACGTCATTTGAAACAAAATGTGATCGAGTATCCAGCTGTAACTTGGCCAGATGTACATAATCGGTATCAATCAAAGATCATGGTCGAGGACGACCAATTAGGAGCTCTTTCCGGTTCAGTGCATCTAAATAGGTCAACAAGCAAAAATCAGAGGGACGTTGTCATGGAGCCAAAGTCGAACAAAGACCTATACCAACCATATGCTACAGATTGAAGAAACAACGGTCCAGGACGCAATTCCACCCGGAATGATCGAAGAAGTGATCAAGGACAAAATTCTCGGGGACTTATGAGTAAAACTAGTTTTGACAAGTATGTGGATCCCACAGAGGCACCTCGGCTATCAGGATACAATTCTAACGTCGATGCATCAGGCATTGTATCGGCTATTGGAACGATCAAAGACACTAGGTGGCCCAGACCCATACAGACCGATCCTTCTCAAAGGAACCCAAATGTAATGTGCAAGTATCATGGCACACACGGTCATAGGACCGAGGATTGCTGGCAATTGAGGGAGGAGGTAGCCCGTCTATTCAATGAGGTCCACCTCCGAGAGTTCCTCAGCGATCGAGCTAAGAATCATTTCAGGGAACGGGACACCAATAGGAAGAATGATTAAGAAGCATCTCAACATGTCATTCATATGATCGTCGGTGGGGTCGACGTTCCACAAAGACCCATATTCAAATGCACTAAGGTGTCAATAACTAGAGAGAAACGGACCCGAGATTATGTGCCAGAAGGCACTTTATCATTCAATGACGAAGAAGCAGGAGGCATTTCTCAGTCACACAACGACGCTCTGGTAATTTCTATCTTATCAAATAAAGTTCAAGTTAAGCGTCTTTTAGTGGATCCAGGTAGCTCGGCAAACATCTTCAGATCGAGGGTCGTGGAGCAACTCGGCCTGCAGGACCAAATTGTACCCGTAGCTCGGGTCTTGAACGGATTCAATATGGCTAGTGAAACAACTAAAGGGGAGATTATCCTACTGGTGAACGTGGATAGAACCATCCAAGATACCAAATTCCACGTAATCGAGGGTGACATGAGATATAATGCACTACTCGGAAGGACTTAGATCCATAACATGAGGGTAGTACCGTCGACCCTCCACCAAATGATGAAGTTCCCGACGACGGATGGTGTAAAAAGGGTATACGGGGAACAACATGTTGCAGAAGAAATGTTTGCGGTCGATGAAGTAACACCGATCTCGACACTATCAACCTCAGAAAGATCGAGCACCAAAAGTAAACAAGCAGCCAAATAGCAATCACCATCCCCAGCATTGACCGAATCGGAGAAACAGGTAGTAGAAGAAGAAGAAGAGGAGGATTTTCTAACCCCTCAAACTTTTGTTGTTCCCGAAGATTTGGATGCCACTAAATCAACGGTCGAAGAGCTGGAACAGGTTATACTGATTGAGTACCTGCCTGAGCGAAAGGTATACCTGGGAACGGGGTTAACTCCTGAACTCAGGAAAACGTTTATTCAATTTCTTATTGATAACATAGACTGTTTTGCATGGTCTCATTTAGACATGACAGGGATCCCACCGGAGATAACAACTCGTCGACTGAGCCTGGACCCCAAGTTCAGACCAGTGAAGCAAAAGAGAAGGCCCCAGTCCGAGGTAAAGCATGCCTTCATAAAGGACGAGGTAACTAAACTTCTCAAAATAGGGTCCATTCGGTAGGTGAAATACCCCGAATGGTTAGCTAATGTAGTTGTAGTCCGTAAAAAAAGGGAACAAACTTAGAATGTGTGTAGACTATGAGGACTTAAACAAAGCATGTCCCAAAGATTCTTTTCCACTGCCTAACATCGATCGCATGATCGATGCCACGGCCGGCTACGAGATCCTTACTTTTCTCGATGCTTATTCCGGGTACAATCAAATCCAAATAAACCCAAAATATCAAGAAAAGACTTCGTTTATCACCAAGTATGGAACATATTGCAATAATGTGATGCCCTTCGGGCTAAAGAATGCGGGGGCTACATATCAATGCCTAGTAAATAAAATGTTCAAAGAACAAATAGGTAAGTCAATAGAAGTTTATATTGATGACATGCTAGTTAAGTCCCTGCGCGTAGAGGACTATTTGGCTCGTTTGCAGGATTCGAGATCTTAAGGAAATATAATTCATGAAGCTCAACTACAAGAAATATGCTTTCGGGGTCGGTTCGAGCAAATTCCTTGGCTTTATGGTGTCAAATCGGGGGATCGAAATCAATCCCGATAAAATCAAGGCCATCGAAAACATCACCGTCGTGGACAGTGTAAAAGCCGTACAAAGGCTGACTGGACGGATAACTGCTTTGGGCCGATTCATCTCGAGGTCATCGGATCGAAGCCACTGATTTTTCTCCTTACTCAAAAAGAAGAACGATTTTGCTTGGACTCCAGAATGCCAACAAGCATTGGAAGAATTGAAGCGATACATATCGAGCCCACCACTGCTTCACACTCCGAAGGTAGATAAGAAGATTTACTTGTACTTGGCAGCATCCGAAATCGCGGTAAGTGGTGTCCTAGTTCGAGAAGAGCAAGGTACGCAATTTCCAGTTTATTATGTGAGTCGAACCTTAGGAGAAGCAGAAACTAGGTATCCAAATGGGTCGTCAAACTTAGTGGGTACGATATCGAATATCAACCCCGAATGGCCATTAAGTCTCAAATTTTAGCAGACTTCATGGCCTATTTCACACCAACCCTCGTACCTGAAGTTGAAAAGGAACTCTTAATGAAATCAAGTACATCATCAGGGGTCTTGACCCTTTTCACAAATGGTGCTTCGAATGTGAAGGGATCCAGGCTAGGCATCATTTTGAAGCCGCCCACAGGTAGCACTATTAGGCAATTCATCAAAACTTCTAAATTGACTAACAACGAGGCCGAGTATGAAGCCATTATTGCAGGTCTCGAGCTAGCTAAAAGCTTGGGAGCAGAAGTCATTGAAGCTAAATGCGACTCTTTACTGGTGGTGAACCAGGTGAACAAAACCTTCGAAGTTCGAGAGGATAGAATGCAAAGTTATTTGGACAAATTGTAGGTAACTTTGAATCGTTTCAAGGAATGGACTCTATAACATGTACCTCGAGAACAAAACAGTAAGGCCGATGCACTTGCGAATTTGGGGTCATCAGTCGAGGAAGATGAGATCAGCTCGGGGACTGTCATCCAACACTCGAGATCCGTGATCGAGGAGAGACATGCCGAGATAAATTCTACGAGCTTAACCTGGGATTGGAGGAATAAATAGATCGAGTACTTGAAGAATGGAAAGCTCCCATCCGACCCTAAAGAATTGAGGGCCCTACAAACTAAAGCTGCTCGTTTCATGCTGGCCGAAGATGGAACATTATACAGAAGGACATTCGATGGACCATTGGCAGTGTGTTTGGGACCAGAAGACACCGATTATGTTCTACGAGAGGTCCATGAAGGCATTTATGGAAAGCATTCCGGCGCCGAGTCAGTACTTCGCAAAGTCATTAGGGCAGGATACTACTGGGATAGCATGGAAAAAGACTCTAAGGAGTTTGTTCGAAAATGTGATAAGTGTCAAAGGTTTGCACCGATGATCCACCAGCCCAGAGAACAACTTCACTCGGTCCTATCCCCATGGACATTCATAAAATGGGGGATGAATATCATTAGCCCCCTTGCCATCGGCCCCAGGTAAAGCCAAGTTTGTTTTGTTTATGACTGACTATTTTTCTAAATAGGTTGAAGCATAGGCTTTCGAGAAAGTCAGAGAGAAAGAGGTTATAGATTTCATCTAGGATCACAACGCATGTCGATTTGGGATACCCATAGAAATAGTATGCGTTAATGGTAAACTATTTATCGACAGCAAAGTAATGAAATTCCTCGAAGACCATAAGAAAAGGATATTGTCAACACCGTATCACCCTAGTGGGAATGGACATGCTGAATCGATGAACAACACTATCATCCAAAACCTGAAGAAAGGTTGAATGAAGCTAAAGGGAAATGGAGAGAAATTCTACCCGAGTCCTTTGGGCATATCGAACAAAATCGAAGTCCAGCACACGAGCAACCCTATTTTCCTTAGTATATGGCTCCGAAGCCTTGATTCCAGTCGAAGTTGGAGAACCCAGCGCCAGGTTTCGACATGCAATGGAGGAATCGAACCACGAGGCTATGAATACTAGCCTCAAATTATTAGATGAAAAATGAGAAGCTGTACTCATTTGAATGGCTGCACAAAAGCAACGAATCGAAAGGTACTACAATAGAAGAATCAACCTTTGACACTTCAGAGTCGGGGACTTAGTCCAAAGGAAAGTCACCATCAATACTCGAGACCCTAATTGTAATGGCCCGACCGGTCATTTTGAGCCCTAGTGTTTCATTCAGCGGTTCGAGGCATTGAGTAGCTTCATTTCAGGTGTTATGTCTTGTACCTGTGGTCGGAATTAAATTCGGGAAGTTTGAATTTAATTTGGAAAGAAAATTCTAAATTTGGAAGCTTTAAGTTGGAAGAGTTGACGAAGCTTTGACTTTTGAGTAAACGACCTCGGAATCAAGATTTGATGGTTCCAACAGTTCGTATGATGATTTTGGACTTGAGCGTATGTCCGTATCGGGTTTTGGATAACCCGAGAGTGTTTCGGCACCTATTGTGGAAGTTAGCATTTTGGAACAATTCCATAAATTTGGGTTGAAGTACATTTCAAGGTAATAGAGGCCTGTTTGGGATTCTGAGTCTGGGAATAGTTCCGCATGGTAATTCTTGAATTGGGAGCATCTCTGGAAGTGGATTCGGATGGCCGTAGGTCATTTTGGAGTCATTTGTCTAAAGCTAGAAATTTGAAGGTTTTTGAGAAGTTTTACCGGAAGTGGACTTTTTGATATCAGGGTCGGAATCTGATTCCGAAAGGTTGAGTAGGTCCGTAATGTCAATTATGACTTGTGTGCAAAATATGAGGTCAATTGGACTTGATTTGATAGGTTTTGGCATAGGATATGAGAGTTAGAAGTTCAATAGTTTATTAGGCTTGAATCGATGCGCAATTCATGGTTTTGATGTTGTTTGATGTGATTCGAGGCCTCGAGCAAGTTCGTGTTGTGTTTTGAGACTGGTTGGTATGATTGGACAGGGTCCCGGAGGCCTCGGGTGTGTTTCGGGTCATTTTTCCCATGCTTTTCTGCTACTGATGCTGGTTCTGGTGTCCTTCATCGCGAACGCGAGGAGGAGATCACGTTCGCGAATAAGATCTATGGGATGGAGGACATTTACTCTTCACGAACACGAAGAAGGGCTCGCGAACGCGAAGTGTCAGAGTAGCTGGCCTTTGCGAATGCGATAAGTGGATCGCGAACGCGAAGGAGATTTTTGGCAATGGCATTTTTTCCTTCGCGAACACGAGAGTTGGAACATGAACGCGAAGGGGCAAGGGTCAGAAGCTTCGCGAACGCGAAGAAGAATTTTGAGGAAGAGTCTTTGGCCTTCGCGAACGCGAGGCTTTGGTCACGAACGCGAAGAAGGACGGACCTGAGCTGGGCAGAATGTTTTTAAGCGGGGTTTGAGTTCATTTCACCCATTTTTCACACGTCTTAGGGTGAACTTTGGAGCTTTTGAAGAAGGATTTTCACTATCAATCATGAGGTAAGTGATTCATACTAGTTGTGAGTTAAATACAAGGTTTACACATGGATTTAGACATGAAAATTTGTAGAAATTTGGAGTTTTGAAGAAAAACTTAGAAATTGGTATTTTTGAATTTTCACCACGAAAATAGTTATGGAATTGGATGGAAATTATATATTTGAGTTCTTGAGATTATGGGTAACGATTCCCTCCGGAAATTTCCAAAATCCGGGCACGTGGGCCCGGAGTAAATTTTAGGAATATTACCATTGTGGGTTGGGTAATTGATTTAATAGCCTAATTTTGAATTTTTGAACATGTATTAATTATTTTATATAACTTTTGAATAGTTTCGGATTTGCGGCATCGAATTGAAGTTTGTACACGACATCATGATCGGAAGTGGGCTTTAAGACAAGGTAAGTCTCTTGTCTAATCTTGCGAGGGGAAATTACCCCATAGGTGATTAAAATAATAATTATTGCTAATTGTGGGGGCTACGTACGCACGAGGTGACGAGAGTCCGTACGTTGTTACTATCTATGCTAAAGTCCGGGTAGTTTATGACTCAAAGCATGAATTATGTGTGTAAATTATATCCTTTATTTAATTAAATTATTTGAAATATATTGTGAATTGTTAGGGAAAGATAGTAAAAGGTGGAAATCATATATGCCTAATTTTCTGTTTAAATTAATTAACTGTTAAAAGAAATTGTTCATCATCTCGAATTGATCTTATAATAAATATACTCTCCTTCCGGAGGTACATAAGAAAATGTCCTCCTTTCTTGTGGAGCGGGCCGAACGCCTCAGCAGGATAGATTCATCTATGGATCGTGCCGCACGTCCCTCGGCAGTGTACACGACACTCTGGATTGGGGGAAATCGTGCCTAATTGATAGTTTGATAGTTTATTACAGCTTGTGAAGCTAATTGATAAATTGGAAATCATTGGAACTGAAAGTTTAATTATTATCTCTGCTCGTTGAGGAGATTATTGTTATTCCTGTAAATGAGGCTAATTGATAAATTGGAAATTTATTGGAATTGAAGGAATTTAATTATTTATGCTGGTTAAATAAAATTATTGTTAACTTTGTGAATCATGTTGATTTAGATATTCTATTTTTATTTCAATTATTATTATTGACCCTTATGAGTGTCAAAGTCAGACATCTCGTCTCTACCACTTCGAGATTAGGCTTGATACTTACTGGGTACACGTTGTTTACGTACTCATGCTGCACTTTCTGCACATTTTATTGTGCATGTATATATATGTTTAACGGCCTTGTGGGTGGAGAGGTGTGATAAAAATGTGGGGACTTATGTGAGCTGCATTTTGTATTTCGATCCATAGCCAACAGAGTCTCCTTCGGAGTTATTATATTTTTCCTGTCTAATGTGTATTCCAGACAGATGCTGTATTTTATTTTTAACTCCTTAGTAAATGCTCATGCACTTGTGACACCGGGTTTTGGGAGAAATCATGAGTTGTTCAGTAATTTAGTTTCTAAATTATTTATCACTTACTCTATGAGTTCTATCTTTATTATTAAATTGAGGAAAGTTTTGATTTCAAAAATACTAAAATGGGCAATTAAGTTAGTTGATTATGGTTGGCTTTCTTGACAGAGGTGTCTGGTGCCATCACGGCCTTAATGGATTTTGGGTCGTGATAACGTGGTATCATAGCACTAGATTAACTTAGGTCTCATGAGGCATGCACAAGTCTAGTAGAGTCTTGCAGATCGGTACGGAGACGTCTGTACTTATCTTCGAGAGGCTACAGGGCTATTAGGAGCATTTCCCTTCTTGATTCCTCATCGTGCGATTCGATTCCTTTGAGGCTTATGCCTTTGTTTCTTTCCTAATCGATCTTATCCGACATGAATCACTTGTTATAAATCAGGAATTGAGGAATTGTAATGGTACTACAGATATGGTGCGGAATGTTTCTCCATGCATAATTGATTTGGGCTACGGTCATCGCATTGCAGAACGATATTCTGTCATTTCAGCTCAGTAGCTATATTACAGATGGTTTTTGAGGCTATGCACAGGTTGCTATGATGTTCATGAATTATTATTTTGCGGAATTGATGAAATGGCGGGGTGCTCGTTTATGTACCGACGCAGTGAACGACCTAAAAGAAGGTTATTCTCAGTACATGATGTAAAGGTTCGACATTTAATCCCAGCAAAGGAAAGGTAATCGTATTATGAATGTTTATGTTTGGGGTTGATGGAGTATTGAGGTTTGATATTTTTGAGCATGGTAGAGTTTTCAATTGTGATGTGGTGTCATCGCCTTGTTAAATGCATTAAGATTCGCCGGTGTTACGGTTCTCTTTAACTTGCCTTCACGGCGGGGTGTTAGGAATTGGTATCGGGGGAGCAGTTGTCGGAAATAGCGGTATGCAACACTTTAGGATTTAATTGGTATTTCAAATGTCATGGCTCAAGGAAGATGATCTTCCAGGAGGATTAAGGCTAGTAGAAATTTGTTAGTTCAGGTATCACAGAGATGGATTTCGATTTGATACAATATTTGGATAACGAAGGATGAGGAAGGACATGTGGGAGGTGTCTTGCGGTAGTTAAAAATTCTAACAGGCCAAGTGTGGGAAACATAAGTCGAGTAGTTGCTTTAAGGAGAGGGTTTGACCAAAGTGGGAGAGTGACAGGGTAGCATATGGGTTACGTGGTAGGATAATTACACGTCTTGAGGAAAGTTTGGAGTAAATTGGGATTCATCATGGACATTGATTAGGTCTACGGACTTAGGTTTTAATATTAGCTACTATATCGAGGATGATTGGGCGTGACAGGAGGGAGTTGCTTAATATGTAGTGGGATGCAACATGACTTTTGATTGGAATATATCGTTGCACACTTAGTGGATATCAACGGGGAGTAAACGGACTTGTACAGTTGGTGAACGAGCATGGGCTTAGGATGGGTGTTGGTTTCGTGGTAATAGTACTCGGTGCAGTGTTGTTAGAGGATGTCCACATGGAATTTCCACAAGTGGGATATTTCCTGTGAGCAGATTAGCGGTTGCATAGTGTTGATGGAGCTTCTACGAAGAATTTTACTGACTATCCAGTAAGAGGTCAAGTATGTGAATGTGGCTAGTGATTCAGAATGTTTATGAAATGTATAACATAAGGATTTCGAGGAATTTGATGGGTTGATTATGCAAGATTGTGTCAATGGGGGTAAGGAGTCTTGGTGGGTTCTAGAATTATGTAATTGTAGCTTCAAGCTAAGTGGGAGAGCCCCACCGTCTACAATTGGATTGCAGGGTTGTCTATTTGTGAGGTTTCTGGTTATCGATGTATTTGTGGGTCATTTCAACTAAGGAAAAAGGACATTAATGGCAATTTGAGCAAAGGATTTGAGGAATGTGTGTTGTAATTGGTTTTATCGATTCATGTTCAGGCTTTGGGAAGACTCAAGGTTTACGATTCTTATGGAGGTGATGTACAAGGAAAGTGATCTAGCTGGGTGCTTCTTTGTGAGGGTATTCATGTATTGACGGGGCAATGGAGTTTGGTTATATTCGAGACTAGGTCAGAGTAGGTAACTCTTAGCAACGATTCAATGAGTTCAAGAAGTTAAGTCCGACTCTTGAAGATTCCGATTCTGTGGTATGGTTAAGGATCGAGTTCTGTAGTGGATTGCGAACGGGACTTAGAGTGTTCTATATTATTATCGGGTAAGCGGTGCAGTATTGGAGGAAAGGAAGAAATGACTTAGGGTTTGCAAGAGGTTCTGCATAATGTGTATACCAGTCGGAGAGACTATCGTGCGCTGGAGAAAGGTATGAGGTGATTCATAGGTATTGAGATGATATAGTCTTGCGATTCGGGTCACTCAGGATGAGTGCGGATCGAGTTCGATATGTTGTGAATTGAGCTAACTTTATTTCTAAGGCATGTCAAGGGTAAATTTAAAGAAGTTGGGTTGGTTTCAATGGCTGAATCAGCGTGATTGTGGCAATGATCGGTTCATCCGGTGTGTGAAGTTATAACATGTGATTTGTGATTATGCGTGCAGGCTTGACAACCATTGATAACTGATTGATTTGGGAGATAGTTGATTCAAATGGCCTTGTTGGGTAGATGGATCCCAGAAGAGTTATGGTGGTTTAGACGACTACTAGAGGAGTTTATTTCCTGCATTTATGGGAATTCAGTAGCGTGTTGCAATGGTTCTCCTGAATTGAGTTAAGCAAAAAGGTTTCTGTATGATGAAATATTTGGTCTATTAGTGATTCAAGAGTTATGATGGAATTCTTGTACCCTCGCGTATTGGCATGATAAGTGCGGTGAGAGGTATGGAATTGGAAGTTGAGGATCGAGGTTGTTGTTTGGTTTTGACAATAATGTCACAAGCTCGGACGAGCAGAAAAGGATTTAGAGGTTTAAAGCAAGCTGGTATTGTCTTCAGCATCACCTGAGATTGGTGTCATGTGTAAGAGGCTTTGTGTATTGATATGCAGATCCTTGATTCGCTTTACAGCATTTGTATGCCCGGTGGTATGGATGTGCGGACTTGTGGTCTGGTGCGGAAGGTAGTGGGAGCGTATTCTGATAACTAGGAATTTTAGCCTATTATTTACTCTCTTTTGCTTAGGTTTTTGGGTAAACAATGTGTAAAAGTATTCCCGAAAACTAACTTAATGTGCTTGCTTGCAGGTTTTGGTCAAAATGAGGCAAAGAAGCCATAATCAATTCATGAAGGAGTCAAACCTGCACGAATCCAAGGCTGAGACTGGAGCGCTGAGAGCGGCAGAAAAGCGTGGCCGCATAAGGACCACCGCTGAGGCGGCCACTATTACGTGGTCCACGAAAGTAGATTCAAAGAAGCTGCTTTAAATACTAAAATCACCACTGACTGTGTTGGAAAGGCGTGACCGCAAAATCTTTGGATCGGCCGCGAAGTGAATTTCGCTGAGAGCGCATCTTGAGGTTCAGAGATCCTGCAGGTCAAGCTTAACTGAAGAACGCGGTCTGCGTCCAAATTATGCGGCCACGATGGAAGCACATGTAGATGCGGTTGAAATTACGCGGTCCGCGAAATTAAGCCCAATCCAAGCCTAGTATTGAAGAAACGCGGACCGCGCTCATTATTACGCGACCGCGAAAGCTTAAGAGCGGACGCCGTCAGAATTACGCGTCCGTGAATCCTCTGCCGGGGTATTTTTGTCCAAAAATTTCAGCCTAGTATAAATAGATCCTTTTATCAATTTTAGGTTAAGTTTTGTTGAGCAGAGCACGTGAACAACTGGGTTTTCCCTTTTTGGGCAATTTTAGAGTAGATTTACCTTCAAACTTTAGATTTTCATCTTGTACTTTAATATTATGGCTTATATTTCATCTTTATCTTTGATTTATGCTGCTATTATGAGTAGCTAAATCCCATAGCTAGGGTTGTGACCCAACCCTAGTGTGGGTATTTAATGGGTCTTGAATTTTAGGGCTTAATTATTTATGGATTAGTGATATTTAGCCTAATTTATGCTAATATTGTAGAATTAGTGGTTGCAAACACTGATTCATGCCTTTAAGACTTAGGCTCTTCTTGAGAAAGAGGGACTAAGTCTAGGAAAATTAGGCTAACAAGGAATTGAGGTGAACTCAAGAGATTGATAGCCCCAATTAAAGGGTTAAATCTAGAGATAGTAATACCCGACTTGAGCAAATTTCACTTGTATTGTATGAACACCCATTTGGGCTTGAGAAAGCCAAATCAAGCAAAGTCACTCAAACTACCGAGAGGTATAGAGTGAGCATTTATGTATGATGGTTATATCACGACCCCAATCATAACAAGCTTGTCCTAAATTCTTGATACCCATTAGATACTTACCTAGGCGGAAGTCACTTCCCTAGTGCCCTTTAACACTTGAAAACGTTCACCACAAATATTGTACTTAGCTTACACTCAGCATGCTATAGTATAAAATTAGAATAGAATCAATCGCAATAATGTTTGGAAGTTCAATTAGGAACAACACGCACATCTAGATTAGTTAGATACCCAACTCCAAATCAAATTAACTCCCTGTGAAAATCGATCCCGACCTCGTTGGGTAAAACTGCATCGACCATCCTTGCTAATCTATAGTAGTGTAGGTTTGGACACAATCATATTCCACGGGAAGATTGTATAAGTATGAGTTGTAGTCACTTAATTGATCAGAGATCGAGAACAAGTATGGAGATTGTGGTACTATCACTAAATTGAGAAATTATGCCTGAAGGGCGCTCTATTCAGTCAGTTGAGAATGGTGAAAGTTTGCTTCGAATTTGATGGTTGTTCTTGTGTGTCAGAGGGAAAGGGTCATTGCAGATCCTTGAGAGATTATTTATCCAAGAGCGGTATGATCAGAAATAGTTTGAGGTCCGTTGATGGGTCCAAATGTGGATGAGTACTCTACACCAGCCTGGGTGTGTTCATTTAGCATAGCATTCCTTATGGAAGAATATTCGGGCATGGGATGTTAATTTTGTCGCCAGCTATTTCAGATGATGCTTTATTGTGCCATATGGGCTGTAAGACGACTTGATTATTTGCACAATGTGTTGGGGTCCCACATATCGGTGGTATTATGTGAGCAGAATGGCTCTCGAGATGCAGACCATATATCACACCTTAGTTGTGCCTGACTTTTGTAGCGTATGGCACTATCCGTCTCCCCAGGAATGGTATTATGCACTTAGCGTGCTTGTGGTCGATATTCGGGTATTTTGTAATAATGAACATTCTAGCTCGGTAAATATCTCCTTATATATATTTTTATTTGTGGATCGAGTGGCACGTCACCACAGGTATGTTATTTGGATTGGGTTACGCGCCGCAACAGTGTGATGTCGAGTACAGACCCCCATATTCTATTTTGTTTGTTTTGTGTCCCATTTTCTGAGGGAGGTACAGGACACATTTTTGGTAGTCTAATTAGTTACGTGGGTTGAGTAGTCCTTTCCAGAGTTTATTTTTCCTTATGTATTACATTCGAGTTTGTAGCATGTTGGCGCATTGTTGGCGTCATACGAGATTTTGGTCAGGGTTTGAGGTGGCTTATTCCCTGTGTAGCTTATACTGGGTGAGACGAGAACATTGGATCGGAAATCAGTACAATCAAATTTATATAAGGTATATTAAAGAATAAATATAGTTGTTCAGTTCAGAATGAGGTAATGGTCCTTGTCAGGAGGAGAAACTCCAAGATTTGTTAACTCATCAAGTGTTTATGAGTTTCTACGCATCTCTTTTGTCGCGGCAATATTTCGAGAATTGGAACAAGACTTATATGTGTCATGAGGTATGTTGTGAGCATCAGATTCATGGGGTTTCGGTTATTGTTGTCAGAGGATGTTATTATGGTCATGTGAATGATGCAATGCATGGTGCGAATTCAGTAAGAGTATACAATCATGTATTGGTACATTGTGTAGTAATTGAAACGGTGTTCGTATGATGGAGGCAGTCCTTGTAGAGGATTTCAGAAGTCGAAATCTGGCTTTAAGGCTTATTTGCCTAAAGAAAAGAGAATATCTTCAGAATTGAACAAGCTAAGGTGCTCAACTAAGTTGCGGTAGCACGAGTAGGTGCACGAAGTACTAAACAATGATTTCGGACAACTCTAGAGCAGTTCTTAGCACGTTCGAGGACGAACGTATGTTTAAGTGGGAGAGAATGTAACGACTCTACCGGTTATTTTGAGCCCTAGCGCATCATTTAGCAGTTCGAGGCATTGAATAGCTTCATTTAAGGTGTTATGACTTGTACGTGTGGTCGGAATTAAATTTTGGAAAGTTCGGAGTTGATTTGGAAAGAAAATTCTAAATTTGGAAGCTTTAAGTTGGAAGAGTTGAAAAAACTTTGACTTTTGAGTAAACGACCTCAGAATTGGGATTTGAAGGTTCCAACATGTTCGTATGATGATTTCGGACTTGGGCGTATGTCCGTATCGGGTTTTGGATAACCCAGGAGTGTTTCGGCACCTATTGTGGAAGTTAGCATTTTGGAAGAATTTCATAAATTTGGATTGAAGTGCATTGCAAGGTAATAGAGGTTCGTTTGTGATTCTGAGTCTGGGAATAGCTCCACATGGTAATTCTGGAATTGGTAGCGCGTCCGAAAGTGGATTCAGAGGTCTGTAGGTCATTTTGGAGTCATTTGGCTAAAGCTAGAAATTTGAAGGTTTTTGAGAAGTTTAACCGGAAGTGGACTTTTTGATATTGGGGTCGGAATCCGATTCCAGAAGTTTGAGTAGGTCCGCAATATCAATTATGACTTGTGTGCACAATTTGAGGTCAATCGGACTTCATTTAATAGGTTTCGGCATCAGATGTGGGAGTTATAAGTTCAATAGTGTATTAGGTTTGAATCGATGCGCAATTCATGGTTTCGATGTTGTTTGATGAGATTTGAGGCCTCAAGCAAGTTCGTGTTGTATTTTGGGACAGGTTGGTATGATTGGATGGGGTCCCGGGGGCCTCGGGTGTGTTTCGGGTCATTTTTCCCATGTTTTGCTGCTACTGATGCTGGTTCTGGTGTCCTTCATCGCGAACGCGGGAAGGAGATCGCTTTCGCGAATAAGAACTGTGTGCTGGAGGAAATTTATTCTTCGCCAACGCGAAGAAGGGCTCGCGAACGCGAAGGGTCAGAGTAGCTGACCTTCACGAACCCGAAGGGTCAGAGTAGCTAACCTTCGCGAACGCGATAAGTGGATCGCGAATGCAAAGGAGATTTTGGGCAATGGCATTTTTGCCTTCGCGAACGCGAGAGTTGGAACGCGAACGCGAAGGGTCAAGGGTCAAAAGCTTCGTAAATGTGAGGTATAGGTCGCGAACGCGAAGAAGAATTTTGGGGCAGAGTCTTTGGCCTTCGCGAACGCGAGGCTTTGATCGCGAACGTGAAGAAGGACGGACCTGAGCTGGGCAGAATGTGTTTAATTGGGGTTTGAGTTAATTTCACCCATTTTTCACACGGCTTGGGGCGATTTTTGGAGCTTTTCAAGAGGGATTTTCAACATCAATCATGAGGTAAACGATTCCTACTAGTTATGAGTTAAATACAAGGTTTATACATGGATTTAGACATAAAAATCTGTAGAAATTTGGAGTTTTGAAGAAAAACCTAGAAATTGGTAATTTTGAATTTTCACCACAAAAATGGTTATGAAATTGGTTGAAAATTATATATTTGAGTTCTTGAGATTATGGGTAACGATTCCCTTCGAAAAGTTCCGAAATACGGGCATGTGGGCCTGAGGTGAATTTTAGAAATATTACCATTTTGGGTTGGGTAATTGATTTAATAGCAACAACAACAACAACAAC
>AWOL01S0006672.1:2281-17526 GCA_000715115.1 Nicotiana otophora | reverse complement strand
AAGAGCTCACGGCTCATGTCAAAATAATTCAACAATAATAATTTTCCACAATAAAGAGCTCACCGCTCATGTCAAAATAATTCAACAATAATATTTTTCCACGATAAAGAGCTCACAGCTCATGTAAAAATAATTTAACAATAATATGCTTTTCACAATAAAGAGCTCACTGCTCTATCACAATGAGTACGAAAATCTTACAAAAATATTCAGGAGTAAATAATACAGGAAAATAATATTTAAAAATCTTTAATACGTTGCTTCAATATCAAGTTTAAAAATGTAAAATACTTCATATTAATAATATTTAATTTAAAGAAAATCAACCTTCAACTAATGCACAAAATAAAAGAAACCAAGTTCCAACTAAACATATAAAACAATTAGTAGGAAAAGGTCAAGCAAATTTAAAATATAAACATTAAATAAATAATGAAGAATATAACAAAATGAAATAATTTAATTAATGCCCAACAGTGATCTACACAATTTAAAACATAATCTTTCACATTTAGCCCGTGTACACACTCGTCACCTCGTGTACACTACTTTCCACACATCACAATTATCAATCCTAGGGAGAATTTCCCCCACACAAGGTTAGACAAGTCACTTACCTCGACTTGCTCCAATTTAACCAAGTATTATGCTTTTTCCTCGATTTTCCGACTTCGATCGACTCGTATCTAGTCATAATTAATTCGATACAATCAACAAAAATTATAGTAATCAATTTCATAAGAAAATATTATATTTTTCAAAACAATCCCAAATAAGCTCAAAAATCGTCCGTGGAGCCCATGTCTCGGAATCCGGTAAAACTTAGAAAATCCGATAACCTATTCAATTACGAGTCCAACCATACCAGTTTCACTCAAATCCGACTCTGGGTCGACACCGAAATCTCAAAAATTCGTTTCTATGAGATTTCTATAATTTTCCCAAATTTCTATCTCAGAACACCAATTAAATTGTGAAAACAATAATATATTCGTATATATTGACCAAATCCGAGTTATAATCATTTATCCCAATATTTTTCCTTGAAAATATATCAAAATCGCCTCTCCTCAAGCTCCAATTCGTCAAAAATGGCAAATGGGACGAAGTCCACTGTTTTTATAACTTACAGATCTGTCAGGGAGCCCGATTTGCCAGGGAGCCCGATTTGTCAGGGAGCTCGATTTGTCAGGGAGTCCAATTTGTCAGGGAGCTCGATTTGTCAAGGAGCTCGATTTGTCAAGGAGCCTGATTTGTCAGGGAGCTCGATTTGTCAGGGAGCTCGATTTGTCAGGAGCCCGATTTTGTCAGGGAGTCCGATTTTGTCAGGGAGTCCGATTTTGTCAGGGAGTCCGATTTTGACATGGAGTCCGATTTTGACAGGGAGTCCGATTTTGTCAGGGAGTCCGATTTTGTTAGCATTTCTAGCAGAAAAATTGCAGCAGCTTTTGCAGTAGCTAAGTCCCATTTTTTATCCTTTAACCATCTGAAACTCACCCGAGGCCCTCGGGACCTCAACCCAATACACAAATAAGTCCTAAAACATCATACAAACTTATTTGAAACCTCAAATCAAATCAAACAATGCTAAAATCACAAATCACACCCCAATTCAAGCTTAATGAAACTCACGAATTTTCAACTTCTACATTCGATGTCGAAACCTATCAAATCAAGTCCGATTGACCTCACATTTTACACACAAGTCATAAATGACATAACAGAGCTGTGAAAATTTTCAGAACTGGATTCCGACCTAGATATCAAAAAGTCAACTCCCCGGTCAAACTTCCGAACTTAAATTCCTATTTTAGCCATTTCAAGCCTAATTTCACTACGGACTTTCAAATAAAATTCCGATCACGCTCCTAAGTCCAAAATTAGCATACGGAGCTGTTGGAATCATACATTTTCTATTCTGGGGTCGTTTGCACATAATTCGACATCCGGTCACTATTTGAACTTAAACTTTTAAATTTTAATCCAAATTCCATATCTCGGGCTAGGGACCTCGGAATTTGATTCTAGGCATACACCCAAATCCCAAATCACGATTCGGACCTACCGGAACTGTCAAAATAATGATCCGAGTCCGTTTGATCAAAATGTTGACCAAAGTCAACTAAGTTGAGTTTTAAAGCTCTAATTCACATTTTAATTCATTTTTCACCTAAAAACTTTTCGAAAAATTTTACGGACTGTGCACGCATGTCGAGGAATGATAAATAGTACTTTTTGAGGTCTTAGAACACATAATTAATTATTAAATTTAATGATGACATTTTGGGTCATCACATTCTCCACCTCTAAAACAAACGCTCGTCCTCGAACGGAGTTAGAAAAAGTACCTGAGCTGGTGAATAAGTATGGATAACAGCTGCGCATATCATGCTCTGTCTCCCAAGTCGCCTTTTCGATCGGATGACCCCTCCACTAAACCTTTATGGAAGCAATGTTCTTTGACCTCAGTTTTCGAACCTGCCTATCTAAAATAGCCACTGGTTTCTCAACATAAGATAGATTCTTGTCCAACTGAACCGAACTGAAGTCTAACACATGAGACGGATAGCCATGATATTTCCGAAGCATAGAAACATAGAATATCGGATGCACTGCAGAGAGACTAGGTGATAGTGCAAGTCTGTAAGCCACCTCTCCAACTCTCTCAAGAATCTCAAAAGGCCCAACATACCTAGGGCTCAACTTGCCCTTCTTCCCGAACCTCATCACACCCTTCATAGGCGAAACCCGGAGCAATATCCGCTCACCAACCATGAATGCAACATCACGAACCTTCCAATCCGCACAACTCTTTTGTCTAGATTGGGCTGTACGAAGCCGATCCTGAATCAACTTAACCTTTTCCAAGGCATCCTGAACCAAGTCTGTACCCAATAGTCTAGCCTCCCCTGGTTCGAACCAACCCGCTGGAGACTGGCACCGCCTACCATACAAGGCTTCATACAGAGCCATCTGAATTCTCGACTGATAACTGTTGTTGTAAGCAAACTCCGCAAGTGGTAAGAACTGATCCCAAGCACCCCCAAAATCTATCGCACACGCACGAAGCATAACCTCTAGTATCTGAATAGTGCGTTCTGACTGCCCGTCCGTCTGAGGGTGAAATGTTGTACTCAACTCTACCCAAGTACCCAACTCACACTGTACTGCCCTCTAGAACCGTGATGTAAACTGCATACCCTGGTCAGAGATGATAGATACTGGTACGCTATGAAGTCTGACAATCTTGCGAATATAGATTCGAGCCAATTGCTCGGAAGAGTAGGTAGTCATCACAGGAATGAAATGAGCTGACTTGGTCAATCTATCCACAATCACCCAAGCTGCATCGAACTTCCTCTGAGTCCGTGGGAGCCCAACAACGCAATCCATAGTGATCCTCTCCCATTTCCATTCTGGAATCTCTAACTTCTGAAGTAATCCACCCGGTCGCTGATGCTCATATTTCACCTGTTGACAATTTAGACACCGAGCTACATACTCCACTATGTCTTTCTTCATCCGCCTCCACCAATAGTGATGTCTCAAGTCTTGATACATCTTTGCAGTACCCGAATGAATGGAGTACCACAAACTGTGAGCCTCCTGGAAAATCAACTCGCGCAAGCCATCTACATTGGGTACACATAGCCTGCCTGCATCCGTAATACACTGTCATCTCCAATAGTGCCTTCCTTGGCATCACCGTGATGAACTGATCCTTAAGGACAAGCAAATGGGGTTCATCATACTGACGTTCCCTGATACGATCATAAAGAGAAGACTGAGAAACCACACAAGCCAAAACTCGGCTCAGCTCGGAAACATCCAGTCTAACAAACTGGTTGGTCAAGGCCTGAACATCCAAGGCTAAAGGCCTCTCTGCTACCGGTAAATATGCTAAGCTGCCCAAACTCTCCGCCTTACGACTTAAGGCATCGTCCACTACATTGGCCTTCCCAAGATGATAGAGAATGGTGATATCACAATCCTTAAGCAACTCCAACCATCTCCGTTGCCGCAAATTAAGATCCTTCTATTTAAACAAATGTTGTAGACTTCGGTGATCGGTGTAGACCTCGCAATGGACATCGTACAAATAATGCCGCCAAATTTTTAAGGCATGAACAATAGCTGCTAACTCAAGGTTGTGTACATAATAATTCTTCTCATGCACCTTTAACTTCCCGGAAGCGTAGGCCATCACCCTACCGTCTTGCATCAACACTGCACCGAGATCAATACGCAACACATCACAATACACAATATAAGACCCTGAACCTGTAGGTAATACCAACATTGGGGCTGTAGTCAAAGTTGTCTTGAGCTTTTGGAAGCTCTCCTCACATTCCTCGATCCATATGAACGGAGCACCCTTCCGGGTCAATCTGGTCTAAATAGTTGTTCATTATCAATTATAGAATCATCAATTAACTTCATGTTAACAAAAATCTCGTTTCAAACCTTCGTAATACTGATAACGAGACATGAGGCATGAAGACCTCATAATTATTTACCCGAATTAATGACTCACATTTAATGTCACCTGGGCGGGACCCTACCGCGTAGGTTAAAACTCAATAATTACAACACAAAATTGTTAAGTATGCATACAGAATTTCATATAGAATTTTTAAATAAGACTAACATGCATGACTCCCTATTAGTACTATAGTACAAATTAAATTTCACAAGGGAGAGCGTAAATACAAGAATTTTGCCTCACAAGGATCTCGTCCTTATATAACTTCCACCGCAGCTCGTAGCCCGGTTTAAGCATATCAGTTTATATTAAAATGCAAGGATCTCGTCCTCGGTTCTGAATCACAAGTAATATGTACATCGTGCCAATCGAAACTTTTCATTTGCTCCTTCTAAATAATTGGCGTTAAACAAAATCACAACATATAATGAACCCCACACCGGTAGGGCATATAATTCATAATTTGTAATTAATTATCCGTAAATTACATCAAAACTTACCTAAATGAGTAACAAAAAGCCACATTTAGCCTCACAGGTCTTATTAGTGACCAACATGGAATGATAGGCATAGTTATCTCTATGGAATCTCCCAACAGGAGTAAAAACATAAATAGATTATAGAATTACAAAGCTCACTCATAAGCGGAGCATCATAAGAGGACTCGTTTCGATATTGAGAACTGAATCAAGTTAAGGAAATTATTCCTTTATATTAAATCGAGGTCGTACCTGTAACAACAAAATCTGATGTAGCAACCTCCGCCATACCGTACAACAAATATATCAACGGCTGGGTCTCCACCTCTAGGACGCCTTCTACTCGCCTGTCCTCTACCCCTAACTAGTCGTGTGGGTGGTATAGTAACTGCAATGGGGCATGTAGCCTGAGTGCTTTGATGAAATATGTCTTTCCCAAGTTTGGGACAATCTTCTCATGATGTGCCTAGTATCACTGTATTCATAACAAACCCTTTGCGGGTTTGGCTACTTATATTGAGTCTTTTCCAGATAACTGGAATAACCATTGTAGGAAACTCATGTCGATGGTGCATTAAAAGAACTTACTGGAGCACCCCGAGTAATCCAATGTGCGGACTGGGTTGGCCGACTGCCCTAGCCCCCGCCCTAATGATTTATACTTGCAGAGTAGAATACACTGAATCCTCCAGAACCTCGAGACCTCTTTGTCTCCTAAGTTTTCCTTTTTCCTCACCCCGAACATGTTCTAATATCTTGGCAATTTCTACTACTAGAAGAAATGAAGTATCAACCTGTAGCTCCCGAGTACAAAATTTTACGATCATAATTGAGTCCTTTAATGAGTCTGTAGACTCACTCTCTGGCTGTAGGAAGCAAAGTAGGAGTATGACGGGCTAACTTATTGAACTTGATGGCATATTCTGACACCTTCATAATGACCTGACGCAACCGTTCAACCCTATGCGCCACGCATTACGGAGAGTCCAGAAAACAAACTCTTTTAAAAGTATTTCTGAGAACTAAGCCAAGTGGGCGGTGTTGCATTGGCTGGTCTATCCTCTTCATAGTCTTGCCACGAACACCGGTGGAGAATTATCTCTCTCAAGGAAAATTTCTTCTTTTGTTATGCTGACTCAACACTGTTGAGTTGACCAATTTCTTAACATACTCTTCGATTCTTCTTTGGGGTAACCCTTACCCCTATTTATACACAACGATCATAAAAGTGGAGCTCCATACAGACAAATCTTGGCACGAACCACATAGTACAGAATCTCGTCAACGACTGTACTTTCTCCGAAGCACCCCAAAATCCGCAACCGTGACGTCCACGCTGAGTAGACCTTCTGCAAATTTAGAGTTGTTTATATAACTCCTTTGGTAGTGAAGTATATGATTATTAAGGAAGCGGACATACCGCAAGTCCCAACCTTATCCTCTACATAATCTCAGGCCTTAAACATGTGTAAATTTTTAGGGAACCTTTCAGTACCACATATATACATTTCAAGGCAAAACTCACATAAAACATGACTCCGCAATCCATCCATTGATAGTAGACTCCCCCCACTCGGCGCGAAGTCATAGGTCACAGTCCAATGATCCACAATAATAACCTTCACAGCTCGTATAAATCAACCAGATGTCAACATCCATTGCACCCTGCTACATAATTCACTGGGTGATCTCTTAATACGTCCGCATCTTCAGTCGGAACCACACGTTGAGGCAATGTTTGAGCATCTCTGGCTCCCTCTTAGTCCTTCTGCGGCATCACGAATCGTCGACGCATAACTGATAACGAGTGTGCAATGTCATACATGAGTGGATACAAAGGAATATAAGATGTATGTTTCAAGTTAAATCAATACCGCACGATAAGGAATCAAAGAAATGAATATTTCCTAACAGTTCCATAGCCTCTCGAAGATAAGTACAGACGTCTCCATACCGATCCGTAAGACTCTACTAAACCTGCTTGTGACTCATAACACTTACAAACCTAAAGCTCTGATACCAACTTGTAACGATCCCAAATTCTCTCCGTAGGATGTCGTGATGGAACCTAATCTCTAAGACTAGGTAAGCCTATCAATGCAGAATAATATAAAATATCTGAAATAAATAAACTACAATTCAAACAATTTTAACTCCCAAAAAAACCGGTAGAAATAAGTCACAAGCTTCTAAGAATTTATTCTCTATGTCTCTATACATCGGAGTCTAAAGAAAATAAGGAAGACAACATAGTAAGATAGAAGGGGACTCCGGAGTCTGCGGACGCTGGCAAATATACCTCGAAGTCTCCTCGTACAGCTAGTTTACTGATGCCTGGTCTGATAAGATATACCTAGATCTGCACAAAAAGATGTGCAGAAGCATAGTATGAGTACACCACAACGGTATCCAGTAAGTGCCAAGCCTAACCTCGGTAGAATAGTGACGAGGTCAGGTCAGGCCCTACTGGAGAATAAATAATGGCATGGTAAAATGTTTAGACAATATTATAAGATAAAATGACAATGGAAATGAGTCAAGTAGTATGTCATTACACCAAATATTGGCAAATAAATACCTCATGGAAACAAAACAAAATTCTTTTCAACTTTAAGAAAATCACAACAATCATCAAAGGCAATTGCGGCCATAAATCAATATCAACAAGGGTACTCCCGAGGTACCGCCTTGTAGTTCCAGATCATAAACAAATTCACAATATCTCATTTCCTTATCTCACCGCGGGAGCCTTCACAATTTATTTGAAAGAAAACATTTTTCCCGAAATAACATCCCGCATTTTAGCCATCCTTATCACACCGCATGACTTCTAGTAGTTCCCCCTACTAGCCACGCGTATCAAGCCACCCTTATCTCACCGCATGCGTTTCAATACCCAGACCTTATACCACCACATGCGTATCAATATCACAATATATCACAATTTGCACCTTAGGTGCTCAAATAATTTAACTTGCCAAAATAATTCAACAACAATATTTTTCCACAATAAAGAGCTCACGGCTCATGTCAAAATAATTCAACAATAATATTTTACCACAATAAAGAGCTCACGGCTCATGTCAAAATAATTCAACAATAATATTTTTCCACAATAAAGAGCTCACAGTTCATGTCAAAATAATTTAACAATAATATTTTTTTCCGATAAAGAGCTCACAGCTCATGTCAAAATAATTCAACAATAATATTTTCCACAATAAAGAGCTCACTTCTCCATCACAATGAGTACGAAAATCTTACAAAAATATATTCAGGAAAATAATATTTAAAAATCTTTAATACGCTGCTTCAATATCAAGTTTAAAAATGTCAAATACTTCATATGAATAATATTTAATTTAAAGAAAATCAACCTTCAAATAATGCGTAGAATAAAAGAAACCAAGTTTCAACTAAACAGATAAAACAATTAGCAGGAAAAGGTCAAGCAAATTTAAAATATAAACATTAAATCAATAATGAAGAATATAACAAAATAAAATAATTTAATTAATGCACAATTTAAAACATAATCTTTCACATTTATCCCCTGTACACACTCGTCACCTCGTGTACACGACTTTCCACACATTATAATTATCAATCCTAGGGGGAATTTCCCCAACACAAGGTTAGACAAGTCACTTACGTCGACTTGCTCCAATTTAACCAAGTATTATGCTTTTTCCTCGATTTTCCGACTTCGATTGATTTGTATCTAGTCGAAATTAATTCAATACAGTTAACAAAAATTATAGTAATCAATTTCATAAGAAAATATTACATTTTTCAAAAGAAATCCGAAATTAGCTCAAAAATCGCCCATGGGGCCCACGTCTTGGAATCTGGAAAAACTTACAAAATCCGATAACCCATTCAATTACGAGTCCAACCATACCAGTTTCACTTAAATCCGACTCCGGATCGACACCGAAATCTCAAAAATTCGTTTCTATGAGATTTCTAAAAGTTTCCCAAATTTCTATCTCAAAACTCTAGTTAAATGGTGAAAACAATGATATATTCTTGTATATTGACCAAATCCAAGTAAGAATCACCTACCCCAATGTGTTTCCTTGAAAATATATCAAAATCGCCTCTCCTCAAGCTCCAATTCGTCAAAAATGACAAATGGGACGAAGTCCACTGTGTTTATAACTTACAGATCTGTCAGGGAGCCCGATTTGTCAGGGAGCCCGATTTGTCAGGGAGCTCGATTTGTCAGGGAGCCCGATTTGTCAGGGAGCTCGATTGTCAGGGAGCCCGATTTGTCAGGGAGCTCGATTGTCCGGGAGCCTGGCTTGTCAAGGAGCTCGATTTGTCAGGTAGCTCGATTTATCAGGGAGTCCGATTTCGTCAGGGAGTCCGATTTTGTTAGGGAGTCCGATTTTGACAGGGAGTCCGATTTTGTCAGCATTTCCAGCAGAAAAATTGCAGCAGCTTTTGCAGTAGCTAAGTCCCACTTTTGATCCGTTAACTATCCGAAACTCACCCGAGGCCCTCGGGACCTCAACCCAATACACCAATAAGTCCTAAAACATCATAGGAACTTATTTGAAACCTCAAATTAAATCAAACAATGCTAAAATGACAAATCACACCCCAATTCAAGCTTAATGAAACTAAGAATTTTCAACTTCTACATTCGATGTCAAAACCTATCAAATCAAGTCCGATTGACCTCAAATTTTGCACACAAGTCATAAATGACATAACGGAGCTATGAAAATTTTCGGAACTGGATTCCGACCGCGATATCAAAAAGTCAACTCCCCGGTCAAATTTCCAAACTTAAATTCCTATTTTAGCCATATCAAGCCTAATTTCACTACGGACTTCCAAATAAAATTCCGATCATGCTCCTGAGTCCAAAATCACCATACGGAGCTGTTGAAATCATAAAATTCTATTCTGGGGGGTCATTTGCACATAATTTGACATCCGGTCCCTATTTAAACTTAAACTTTTAAAATTTTATCAAAATTTCATATCTCGGGCTAGGGACCTCGGAATTTGATTCCAGGCATACACCCAAATCCAAAATCATGATACGGACCTACCGAAATTGTCAAAATAATGATCCGAGTCCGTTTGCTCAAAATGTTGACCAAAGTTCACTCAGTTGAGTTTTAAAGCTCTAATTCATATTTTAATCCATTTTTTACCTAAAACCTTTTCGAAAAATTTTACGGACTGCGCACGTAAGTCGAGGAATGACAAATAGTACTTTTTGAGGTCTTAGAACATAGAATTAATTATTAAATTTAAAGATGATATTTTGGAGATAGCCATTCACATATAAATTATCACCATAATAAATAGAGCAAAATACCATTGCTTATAATAATGCGAAAACCACGTTTGTCTAACATAGAAGCTGAAATTATGTTAGAAACAAATTTAGGAACATAATAACAATCATACAACATAAGTACTTTGCCCGTAGGCATAATTAAAGAAATTGATCCTATAGCTACGGCCGCAACTTTTGCACCATTTAAACTTGTAGATTAATTTCTATGATGACCCAAAATATCATCTTTAAATTTAATAAATAATTCTGTGTTCTAAGATCTTGAAAAGCACCATGTATAATTCCTCGACTTGCGTGCGCAGTTCGCACAATTTTCCGGAAAGTGTTTATGTGAAAAATAGAATAAAATATGAAATAGAGCTTTAAAACTCAACTGAGTTGACTTTGGTCAATATTTTGAGCAAACTGACCCGGATCAGTATTTTGACAATTTCGGTAGGTCCATATCGTGATTTGGGACTTGGGCAATTGCCCGGAATCGAATTTTGAAGTCCCTAGCCCGAGATATGGAATTTTGATAAAAAAATTAAAAGCTTGAAAGCTTAATGATTTTTCAGAAATTACTGAAGTTGGATTTATTGACCTTGGGTCCGTATTTTGGTTCTGGAGCCTGGTATAGGTCCACTATAATATTTATGACTTGTCTGTCAAATTTGGTGAGAAACAGGATGATTTTGAACTTAGAAAATCTGGTTTTTCTGCAACTTCAGGCTTCTGGTATTTCCTTCATCGCGTTCGCGAATGTACTCTTGCGAACGCGAAGAGCAAAATGTGCTGGCTGAATTTTCCTTCTTTGCGAACGCAAATATTGGGCAGTGAACGCGAAGCTATGGGTACTTTACCCTTCACGAACGCGACTAGCTCAACGCGAAGCTTTAGAGGCCTGGGAGAGGGGTCAGTTGTCCTTCACGCGAACGCGAGTACTGGCACGCAAACGCGAAGGCCAGGGGGAAAAAGCCTTCGCGAATACGAAGGAAGACTCGCGAACGCAAAAGCTACAGGCTGCTATTCATCGCGAACGCGACATGCCCTTCACGAACGCGAAGAAGGCCCGACGCCTGTGACTTAAAACAGAACCGAAACGGGATATTTCCCATTTTTCACAAACCCGCAATTATAACTCGGCTTGGGGGCGATTTCTAAGGAGTTTTTCATGATTTCGAACTGGGTAAGTGTTCTTTATCATATAGTGATTGTATTTCATAAATCTAAGTCTATATTCTAGATTTAGACGGAAGAAATTTAAATTTTTGTAAAACTTTCCAAAAACAAAATATTTAGATTTGAAGGTCCATTTAACATCGAATTGGATAATTTTTGTATGGTTGGACTTGTCTCGGAATGGGTGTTTGAATTTCATAAGTTTTTTGAGATTTGAGATATGGGTCCCATTGTCGAATATTTAAATGAACTTCGGATTTTTATTCAGAAAATTTATAAATTCATATGGAATTAATTCCTATGATTTGTATTGAGTATATTGAATTGTTTGTGAATAGATCTGAAGCTTTCAGAGATAAATTTAAAAGGAAAAGCTGTGGTTGAGTAATTGATTGGAATTTGCAAAGCGAGGTAAGTGTCGTGGTTAACCTTGACTTGAGGGAATAGAACCCTTAAATTATTTGTTATGTGAAATGCATGTGAACGACGTATAGGCGAGATGACGAGTGTCTATACGTTGTCAAATTAATTGTTTGCATATTTACCTGAAAAAGCATAAATTATTTTAAATCATGAATTAAATATTATAATAATTATTTCTCTCCTATTCTTTGTCAAATATTAATTCTTAAATTCCTGCATTAATTGTTACATATTATTTGAATTATGTGTATTAATTGCTACTTGCCATTTAGCATATTAAACATTAAACTACCTATTTTCTCCCTGATTCCCATAATAAATTGCTATTTGTCATTGTTTGTTTCATAATTAAATCATAATTATTGTATGCTTGTTGTCTTATAATTTTATATTAATTGTTGTATTTATTGGGGAAATTTCTTCTATAAGAATTGATTGAAATGGACATATAGGTGGATCGGGTTTCACGCCGCGACAGACTTATTAAAAGTCCATATTGGAGGATCGGGTTGTACGCTGCAACAGACTTATTAAAAGTCAATATTGGGGGATCGGATTGCACGCCATAACAGACTTATCAAAAGTCAATATTGGGGGATCAGATTGCACGCCGCAACAGATTTATTAAAAAGTCCATATTGGAGGATCGGGTTGCATGCCGCAATAGACTTATTAAAAAGTTCATATTGTCGGATCGGGTTGCACGCCGCAACAGACTTATTAAAAGTCAATATTGGGGGATCGGATTGCACGCCGCAATAGACTTATTAAAAAGTTCATATTGTCGGATCGGGTTGCACGCCGCAACAGACTTATTAAAAGTCAATATTGGGGGATCGGATTGCACGCCGCAATAGACTTATTAAAAAGTTCATATTGTCGGATCGGGTTGCACGCCGCAACAGACTTATTAAAAGTCAATATTGGGGGATCGGATTGCACGCCGCAATAGACTTATTAAAAAGTTCATATTGTCGGATCGGGTTGCACGCCGCAACAGACTTATTAAAAGTCAATATTGGGGGATCGGATTGCACGCCGCAATAGACTTATTAAAAAGTTCATATTGTCGGATCGGGTTGCACGCCGCAACAGACTTATTAAAAGTCAATATTGGGGGATCGGATTGCACGCCGCAATAGACTTATTAAAAAGTTCATATTGTCGGATCGGGTTGCACGCCGCAACAGACTTATTAAAAGTCAATATTGGGGGATCGGATTGCACGCCGCAATAGACTTATTAAAAAGTTCATATTGTCGGATCGGGTTGCACGCCGCAACAGACTTATTAAAAGTCAATATTGGGGGATCGGATTGCACGCCGCAATAGACTTATTAAAAAGTTCATATTGTCGGATCGGGTTGCACGCCGCAACAGACTTATTAAAAGTCAATATTGGGGGATCGGATTGCACGCCGCAATAGACTTATTAAAAAGTTCATATTGTCGGATCGGGTTGCACGCCGCAACAGACTTATTAAAAGTCAATATTGGGGGATCGGATTGCACGCCGCAATAGACTTATTAAAAAGTTCATATTGTCGGATCGGGTTGCACGCCGCAACAGACTTATTAAAAGTCAATATTGGGGGATCGGATTGCACGCCGCAATAGACTTATTAAAAAGTTCATATTGTCGGATCGGGTTGCACGCCGCAACAGACTTATTAAAAGTCAATATTGGGGGATCGGATTGCACGCCGCAATAGACTTATTAAAAAGTTCATATTGTCGGATCGGGTTGCACGCCGCAACAGACTTATTAAAAGTCAATATTGGGGGATCGGATTGCACGCCGCAATAGACTTATTAAAAAGTTCATATTGTCGGATCGGGTTGCACGCCGCAACAGACTTATTAAAAGTCAATATTGGGGGATCGGATTGCACGCCGCAATAGACTTATTAAAAAGTTCATATTGTCGGATCGGGTTGCACGCCGCAACAGACTTATTAAAAGTCAATATTGGGGGATCGGATTGCACGCCGCAATAGACTTATTAAAAAGTTCATATTGTCGGATCGGGTTGCACGCCGCAACAGACTTATTAAAAGTCAATATTGGGGGATCGGATTGCACGCCGCAATAGACTTATTAAAAAGTTCATATTGTCGGATCGGGTTGCACGCCGCAACAGACTTATTAAAAGTCAATATTGGGGGATCGGATTGCACGCCGCAATAGACTTATTAAAAAGTTCATATTGTCGGATCGGGTTGCACGCCGCAACAGACTTATTAAAAGTCAATATTGGGGGATCGGATTGCACGCCGCAATAGACTTATTAAAAAGTTCATATTGTCGGATCGGGTTGCACGCCGCAACAGACTTATTAAAAGTCAATATTGGGGGATCGGATTGCACGCCGCAATAGACTTATTAAAAAGTCTATATATACTTGATTGAAATAAATATATAATAGAAATGAATGTGAATATATTGTGAGAGCGGGGTGCACGCTGCAACAGAATTGAATGTGAATATATTGTGAGAGCGGGTTGCACGCTGCAACAGAATTGGGTGAAATAATAATGGATTATGGCTGCTGAGTTGGCTTCAATTATTATAAATGAGTTACCTGATTTATTTCTATTATTGGTTATTGTTGTTAATATTGCATACAGGTTAATGTAAGTGAACCGCCTTAGCCTCGTCACTACTTCATCGAGGTTAGGCTCAGCACTTACCAGTACATGGGGTCGATTATACTGATACTACACTATGTGTTTCTTGTGCAGATTTCGTAATGGGTCCCAGCGGCGTGCCATAGACTTGCTCGAATTTTAGCTATTCGGAGGAGACTTGAGGTATAACTGCATGGCGTCCGCAGTTTTGAAGTCCCCGTCTATTTTACTTTAGCTGTGTGTTTATTTCCAAACAACTTTATTTTATTCAGACCTTTATTTGTATTATTCTAGAAGTTGTGCACTTGTGACACCAATTCTGGGATGGTATCTAGACACCGTTGTTTTTAAGAATTATTTTGCTATATTACAAACTTTGCTTCCGCTTTTGTTTCCTTGATTATTAAAAATTTAAAAATTGTTTAAAAATTGGTTAATATTATTCTAATATTGGCTTTCCTAGTAAGTGAAATGTTAGGTGCCATCACAGTCCGAAGGAGGAAATTTTGGGTCGTGACAATTGATATTAGAGCACTAGGTTACATAGGTCTCACGAGTCACGAGCAAGCTTAGTAGAGTCTGAAGGATCGGTACGGAGACGTCTGTACTTATCTCTCATAGGCTATGAAGTTTAGGAACAATATTACTTCTTTCTTATTCTGTCATGCGATTTTATTCTATCATCGATGATTGAACCATTCTACTCTTATTCTCTCGCAGATGGTGAGAACACGCAATACCTCTACTGATGGACA
>AWOL01S0006671.1:49243-59532 GCA_000715115.1 Nicotiana otophora | reverse complement strand
AGGCCATTAGAGGTGGAGGTCAGACCGTTAGAGGTGGAGGCCAGTCAGTTAGAGGCCGTCCCAGGGACGCAGTTCAGAGTGGTGGGGCCCAACCCCGATTTTATGCTTTTCCAGATAGGCCTGAGGCCGAGTCATCGGATGTTGTGATCACAGGTATTATTCCAGTTTGCCATAGAGATGCTTCAGTTCTATTTGATCCAGGATCTACTTATTCCTATGTGTCCTCCTATTTTGCTTCATATTTGGTTATGCCTTATGATTCTCTGAGTGCTTCTGTGTGTGTATCTACACTAGTGGGAGACTCTATTGTAGTTGATCATGTCAATCATTCGTGTGTGGTTACTATTGGTAATATTGTACTAGTGTAGATCTTCTACTTCTTGATATGGTAGATTTTGATATCATCTTGGGTATGGATTGGCTGTCCCCTTATCATGCTATATTGGATTGTCATGCCAAGACAGTGACCCTAGCTATGTCGGGGTTACCTCGGTTAGAGTGAAAAGGAACTCCTGGCCATTTTGCCAGCAGGGTTATTTCTTATATAAAAGCTCGGCGTATGGTAGAGAAAGGGTGTCTAGCCTATTTGGCTTATTTTCGCGATCCCAGTGCGGATGTCCCTTCTATGGACTCAGTTCTAGTTGTTTGTGAATTTCCAGAAGTATTTCCTGCAGATTTGCCGGGGATGCCACCCGACAGAGATATTGACTTCTGTATTGATTTCTCTCCGGGCACTCAGCCCATTTCTATTCCACCATACCATATGGCCCTGCCAGAGTTGAAAGAACTGAAAGAGCAGTTACAAGACTTGCTTGATCAGGGATTCATTAGACCTAGTGTATTTCCATGGGGTGCACTAATATTATTTGTAAAGAAGAAATATGGCTATATGCGGATGTGTATAGACTATCGACAGTTGAACAAGGCCACTATCATAAACAAATATCCGCTGCCAAGGATTGATGACTTATTTGATCAGCTTCAGGGTGCCAAGGTCTTTTCGAAGATCGATTTGAGGTCTGGTTACCATCAATTAAAGATTAGGGCCTCTGACATCCCTAAAATAGCTTTTTGAACTCGGTATGGGCATTACGAATTCCTAGTGATGCCATTTGGGTTGACAAATACCCCGGCAACATTTATGGATTTGAAGAATCGGGTGTTCAAGCCTTATTTGGATTCTTTTGTGGTTCTATTCATTGATGATATCTTGATTTACTCCAGCAGTCGAGAGGAACATGAGCAGCATTTTCGAAGTGTGCTTTATACCTTGAAGAATAATCAGTTATATGCCAAGTTTTCAAAATGTGCGTTTTGGTTAGACTCAGTTGCTTTTTGGGGCATGTTGTATCGGCAGAAGGCATAAAGGTGGATCCTAAGAAGATTAAGGCTGTTCAGAATTGGCCTAGACCTACTTCAGTTATAGAGATCTGGAGTTTCCTGGGTTTAGTAGGTTATTATCGTCGGTTCGTGGAAGGGTTTTCATCTATAGCAAGCCATTTGATCAGATTGACCCAGAAAGGTGTCCCATTCGGATGGTCAGACGAGTGTGAGTTGAGCTTTTAGAAGCTCAAGACCGCTTTGACTACGGCGCCAACGTTGGTATTACCCACAGGTTGTGGATCGTATACGGTATATTGTGATGCATCTCACATTGGGCTTGGTGCAGTATTAATGCAAGATGGCAAGGTAATTGCATATGCGTCACGACAGTTGAAAGTTCACGAGAAGAATTATCCTGTTCATGACTTAGAATTGGCAGCCATTGTTCATGCGCTGAAGATTTGGAGACATTACCTCTACAGTGTCTCGTGTGAGGTATTTACTGATCATCGCAGCCTTCAGTATCTATTCAAACAAAAAGATCTTAGTTTGAGGCAGAGAAGATGGTTGGAGTTATTGAAAGACTATGATATCACCATTTTGTATCACCCCGGAAAGGCCAATGTGGTGGCCGATGCTTTGAGTAGAAAGGCTATAAGTATGGGCAGTCTTGCGTATATTCCGGTTGGTGAGAGGCCATTAGCTGTAGACGTTCAGAATTTGGCTAATCAGTTCNTTAATTTGAGGCAGAGAAGATGGTTGGAGTTGTTGAAAGACTATGATATCACCATTTTGTATCACCCCGGAAAGGCCAATGTGGTGGCCGATGCTTTGAGTAGAAAGGCTATAAGTATGGGCAGTCTTGCGTATATTCCGGTTGGTGAGAGGCCATTAGCTGTAGACGTTCAGAATTTGGCTAATCAGTTCATGAGGTTAGATGTTTCAGAACCCAGTAGGGTTCTAGCTTGCACAGTCGCTCGGTCTTCTTTATATGAGCACATGAGAGAGAGGCAGCATGATGATCCTCATTTACTTGTCCTTAAGGACACGGTGCGGCACAGTGATGCCAAATAGGTTGTTGTAGGGGAAGATAGGGTTCTGCGAATGCAGGGTCGTATTTGTGTGCCTAATATGGACGGGCTTCGTGAATTAATTCTTGAAGAAGCACACAGTTCCAGGTATTCTATTCATCCAGGTACCGCCAAAATGTATCAAGATTTGTGGCAACATTATTGATAGAGGAGAATGAAAAAGGATATAGTTGCATATGTAGCTCGGTGTCTGAATTGTCAACAAGTTAAGTACGAGTATCAGAGACCTGGTGGTTTGCTTCAGAAGTTAGAAATTCCTGAGTGGAAGTGGGAGCGTATCACTATGGATTTTGTTGTTGGGCTCCCACGGACTCAGAGAATATTTGACGCAGTTTGGGTCATTGTGGACAAGTTGACCAAGTCAGCACATTTCATTGCAGTGGCAGTTACCTATTCTTCAAAGAGGTTAGCTGAAATTTACATTCGTGAGATTCTCCGCCTTCACGGGGTGCCCGTGTCTATTATCCGGAAAAGTTGTAAATTCATATGGAAAATTAATTCCTATGATTCTTATTGAGTATATTGAATTGTTTGTGAATAGATTTGAAGCTTTCGGAGACAAATTTAAAACGAAAAGTTGTGGTTGAGTAATTGATTGGAATTTGCAAAGCGAGGTAAGTGTCATGGTTAACCTTGACTTGAGGGAATAGGAACCTTAAATTATTTGTTATGTGAAAATCATGTGAACAACGTATAGGCGAGGTGTCGAGTGTCTATACATTGTCAAATTAATTGTTTGCATATTTACCTGAAAAATCATAAATTATTTTAAATCATGAATTAATTGTTATAATAATTGTTTCTCTCCTATTCTTTGTCAAATATTAATTCTTGAATTCCTGCATTAATTGTTACATATTATTTGAATTATGTGTATTAATTGCTACTTGACATTTAGCATATTAAATATTAAACTGCCTATTTTCTCCATGATTCTCATAATAAATTGTTATTTGTCATTGTTTGTTTCATAATTAAATCATAATTATTGTATGCTTGTTGTCTTATAATTTTATATTAATTGTTGCATTTATTGGGAAAATTGCTTCTATAAGAATTGATTGAAATGGACATATTGGAGGATCGGGTTGCACGCCGCAACAGACTTATTAAAAGTCCATATTGGAGGATCGAGTTGCACGCCGCAACAGACTTATTAAAAGTCAATATTGGGGGATCGGATTGCACGCCGCAACAGACTTATTAAAAAGTCCATATTGGAGGATCGGGTTGCACGCCGCAACAGACTTATTAAAAAGTTCATATTAGAGGATCGGGTTGCACGCCGCAACAGACTTATTAAAAGTCAATATTGGGGGATCGGATTGCACGCCGCAACAGACTTATTAAAAAGTCTATATATACTTGATTGAAATAAATATATAATAGAACTGAATGTGAATATATTGCGAGAGCGGGTTGCACGCTGTAACAGAATTGAATGTGAATATGTTGTGAGAGCGGGTTGCACGCTGCAACAGAATTGGGTGAAATAATAATGGATTATGACTGCTGAGTTGGCTTCAATTATTATAAATGAGTTACCTGATTTATTTCTATTATTGGTTGTTGTTGTTAATATTGCGTACAGGTTAATGTAAGTGAACTGCCTTAGCCTCGTCACTACTTCGTCGAGGTTAGGCTCAGCACTTACCAGTACATGGGGTCAGTTGTACTGATACTATACTCTGCATTTCTTTTGTAGATTTCGGAGTGGGTCCTAGCGGCGTGCCATAGACTTGCTCGGATATCAGCTATTCGGAGGAGACTTGAGGTATAACTGCATGGTGTCCGCAGTTCTGAAGTCCCCGTCTATTTTACTTTAGCTGTGTGTTTATTTCTAGACAACTTTATTTTATTCAGACCTTTATTTGTATTATTCTAGAAGCTCGTGCACTTGTGACACCAATTCTGGGATGGTATTTAGACACCGTTATTTTTAAGAATTATTTCACTATATTTCAAACTTTGCTTCCGCTTTTGTTTCCTTGATTATTAAAAATTTAAAAATTATTTAAAAATTGGTTAATATTATTCTAATGTTGGCTTGCCTAGCCAGTGAAATGTTAGGCGCTATCACGGACCGAAGGAGGGAATTTTGGGTCGTGACAATTTCTCCTTTCTTCAACCTTCTACTTATTAGGAACCCCTGCAACATATTACAGATGTTATAACCACTGCAATTATCTAATACCTACAACGAAGCATCGGTAGTACTTAAAGAAACTTTGAAAACATTTTTCATTTGAGTCTTACCTTGTTTTTGGTCATTTAGAGTTGCAATATACTCCTTGTAGTTTCTCTTCCAATGTTCTATCTTCTTACCATGGAAACATTCAGCATCGGATTGGTCAGCTTTGCCTTCTTTGCTTTTGGGTTTGGTCACACCACCCTTAGGCGCAGTAGGCTTCTTCTTGGGTTTATTTTTACCCTTACCCTTCTTCTTAGAAGAGTTTCGAACCAACATGACAGTTTTTTTCTTCTTCTCAGATGCAAGTTGATTCTCATAATCAATCAGCATGTTAAGCATCTCATGAAGATCACAATCCATTTTATGCATATTGAAATTAATAACAAATTGTGAAATCTTTTCAGAGCGTGACTGCAAGATCAAATCTGTTAGTGGAGTAAAGAAATCCTTCAACAATATGTATAAGCTCCTTGGAAGTCAAGTTATTTCTCACTATATTTTAAATATAGGTACTTTTACCAATTGTATCCCTATACAATTTCTTTAAATAGCTCTATGTCAAATAGTCCCCTGGTAATCAGGGTCGATCCTAGTGGCATAGTTGAGCACCATCATGATAGCAAAGAACTTATTAAATTTTATACTCTCCGGGTAGTTCAGGTGTCTAGTGTAAAATTAAATAATTCTTTCAATCCATGAATCTAATGCAATAAATAATTTAAACATATTCTCGAACAATAAGTCTCCTGGTTGTCAGGTCGTTCCTTATAAACAAGAAATAAATAAAATTATTTATTTTGATGTATATCTTTATAATAAAATATCTTATATTTTATTAGTAAGAACTCAAATTTTAGCAAGAGGTAATTGTTACTAAAACAACTTTTAATAACATGATGATCTAATCTTTTATAGAACATGATTTTTGTTCAAGTTGTCTACATGCTTTGTCCTAAAGTAATTTACATCACATGTAATAATAATTCAAAATCATATAACGAACAAGCGCGTGACATAAAAACGAAATTCAACATACTTCTAACATGTTTATCTTATATATCACATAAAATAATTTATGCCAGAACATTATTATTAATTAATATCTCATAAACTAATAACAATTAAAATAACTCTATAATCTAATAACCTATTATAGATTACCGTCATATCTTATACGAAATTTCAAATTCAAGTTACGAACTATCTCAGTAGTTTAATTTATATGAATACATATTTTATTCACAATAAAATAATATCAATCCATATGCATTCAAACAATTTGACTATTGCACAAGACACAAGGATGAAATAGCGAGATTGGAATGGAATTCTAGTTAAACCTCGACTGCTTTCTTGGAACTAATTGATAGGCACTTAGTTTTTTATAGAACAAGCGGGTAATTTGCTTTTAACTGGAATTAACACACTTGAGAAATTAAACACAGAACATGAGCAAATACATCATTATTACAAAGGTACTACTAAGGTAGAAACTCTACCACCATTAATTTTCAAACAAGAACTCATTAATATTCTGGACGTTGAAATTGGAACCCACTGACCGTGAAACCTGCGTCAACAACTATAACCTGTCCAGTGATGTAGGAAGCAGCAGGAAGACAAAGATAAGCCACCAGATATGAAACTTCTTCAACTTCTCCTGGTCGCTTAAGAGGAGTTCTTGACATTAATCTGTCTAAAAATGTTTTATCCTTGACCAACTGTTAATAAAGCCATCAAATTCATCATTGATTCAAAATCAGGTTATCATGCATTTTATTATTTAACTTTTATACACCGACAATTTAAAAAATAATACTATTAGTTCATTTGTAAGGTAATTACGCGAATACCTTTTTGAATTAGTAACCTTCAAAATAAGTCAAATAATTTTCTACAAAAAAAAGGCAGCCCGGTGCAAAAAGCATCTTGCGTTCACGTAGGGTTCGGGGAAGTATGCACCCTAAGGGGGTATGATGTAGGTAGCCTACCCTAATGCAAGCATCAATGGCTGATTTCACTGCTCGAACTTGCGACCTATGGGTCATACAGACACAACTTTAACGTCGCTCCAAGACTACCCTTCTATAACGTGTTAAATTGGAGAGATGGTGTAAAAGTTTCATTACACTAGTAATAGATATAAGTTTAAAACTTCTTACGGAGACAATATACAAGTTTTTGCACCATCAGTTCATGATAGCCTTATAATAACACGAAACTGTCTATAGTAATCTTAAAAGTTGGTTCGACCAGTTTTAATTTTAAGCTTATCAAAATATTCTCTTAATTTAACAAAGTAAAAAGGAAGTTAATAACCTGTCACGATTGGATAAAATACATGAAAAATGTATAAAAACAATTATACAGTGATCAATGTATATAAGTTAAATCCATAGTAAAATGCAGGAGCGTTGAAGCAAGACGAGAGAATATTACATGTTCCACGAGTGGCTTATTTATGAACCAGGACACAACGCCATTAACCCGAATACCATCTTTAGCCCATTCACAAGCCAAATGTTGCGTAAACTAATTCATTGGCGCTGCAATCGGTTAATAATTAGAAGAAACAAAGTTATTCTTTAGTACGACATTGATTTGTTCAGTGTTTTAAAGGATAGAAATGAGTGGATATCACCTTTTGTTGGTCCGTAAATAGAAGTACCGGACACTTGCACAAGACTAGAAATAGAGGAATTGAAAACAATAATTCTAGCTCCAGATGCTTTCAAAATAGGATGAGCAATTTGACAAAGATGGAATGAAGATTCATAGTTTGTAGCAAATATGTGGGCATAATCTTCGGCAGTATATTCTAGAGTGGCCTTGTGAATGTTTGCTCCAACATTATTAATCTACAGCAAGAAGATAAACTTGGTTAAAAATTAAATAGTTACAATACTTTAACCAACAATATAATTAATACTTAGGATATAGTTCTCACAAGAATGTTGAGTTTTCCATCGAATGTAGAGGAAACCTTTTCCATGAGTTCAACTCTTTGGTCTCTACAAGTTACATCACATACAGAACCTCCTACTTGAAAGCCTTTGTCTGCCCAGTCTTACATTGGTTTATTTAGCTCTGATTATGTCTTCGAACATGTATAAACGGTTGCACCTAGTTGTACAAGCTCCTCTACAACTACACGCCTAAAGAATAACACAGTCGCCATATTTTCCGTTGTTTGATTGTTGAGTAATTCGTTTTTAAAGTACATATATGTACAACAATAACAACAAATTCAACAAGTGGGGTTAGGAGAAGGTAGTGAGTACACAGCTTTATTCCTACCTTTAAGTAGGTAGAGAAGTTGTTTCCAATAGATTATTGGCTCATAGCTAACATGTATATTCACAATAGTATAGAGACAGACATGTAGTAGTGTAAAATTCCTAAAAGAGAAGTAGTAGCAACAACAAGATAATAGTAAAACCGAATTATAAACAACAAGATATGGAAATACAGAATAATACTACCATTATTGGTATGAAAGGAAAGACGCTCGATTGCTTACTAACTTTCTACCCTAATTCTCGACTGCTTACCATTATTGGTAAGCTGAAGATATGTCATGTTCTGCATAATTAAATCTTCCCAATACGTTTTCGGTCTATCTCTACCTCTCCTCATACTCACAATTGTTAATCTCCTACACCTCCCTACTAGGATATTCAGGCATCTCCTTTATTAATGATATTGTCTAATTAGTGTTAATAGGAACAACTAATAAGAAGTTAAAAGTTTCTCTACGTAAGTGAGGTAAGTCATTTGTCATTTTTGAAAAATCTGGCAATTAAACATAAAAAATGACTTTATAAGAAAATATTTGCTTGAAAAAGATTCCATCAATACCAAACACTACAGTAGAAGAAAATTTAAAATATAACTCACCCAATTTCAGAAGTGCCACAAGTGACAAGAGCAGTCAAACCAGTAAGAGACCATCTCTTAGCAAATCCTCCAATCTTCGCCATTGAGTAATTTCTTTGTTGCACGATTATATTGTTCAAGAAAGATTTTGCGGTATATATATAATCGTTTTCAATAAAGAATTAGAGTATTTACAATTTTTATCTCTAACACCTTTAATTCCCTAATAAATGTTGCTCTGTTATAAGAAAAATCAAATTATGGTGGATGTCCCTCCATGATCTTCTCAAATGCTTAATGACATATTAAATGACATATTTCTATGCTTAATGACATATTTTTCTTTACTTTTCATGCCTATATAAGGCCTTGTAATAGATAGAAAAAAACACACAATTGAAGAAGAAAATTTCTTCCATCTCTCTATCTCCATTTCTTGTTTATGTTTTACTAAATTGCTTTTATTTCATAACAACATGTTTTGTTCATTTTTTACTAAATTGCTTTTATTTTATAACACGTTATCAATATGAATTGCTCATTTCATGATCTTCTACATCAAGACTATATAAATTATAAGTAGACTATGAGATCAAGTACAATGAAAAATGTCTTAGATGATAATACAAAAATAAGTTTTACATTGTAATGACTCGGCAGGTCATTTTGAGCATTTGAGCCCCGATCCCCTAATATCTGCTTTCCCCATATTTCTTTCTACCTTTGGGATTTGCCGGAGTGTTTGGTTATGGAATTCGGGGAGTTTTGGGATACTTAGTCCCTAGTTGTGAGTTTAAGCCTTAGAGATTGGACCGTAGTCGGAACTGTATAAAGACGGATTCAAAATGGAATTCTGTCAACTTCGTTAGCTCCGTTGAGTGGTTTTGAGCTTAGGAGAGTGTCCGTAATGTGTTTCGGAGGTCTGTAGTAGATTTAGGCTTGAATTGGCGAAAGTTAGATTTTCGGCGATTTCGACCGATAGTGGAGTTTTTGATATCGAGCTCGGAATGGATTTCCGGAACTGGCTGTAGGTTCGTAGTGTCATTTGTGACCTGTATGTAAAATTTGAGGTCATTCAGACTATATTTGACGTGTTTCAGCATCCTTTGTAGAATTTGGAAAATTCTAAATTCTTAGGCTTGAATCCGTGCTTAATTCATGATTTTGTTGTTGTTCGATGTGGTTTGAAGGCTCGACTAAGTTCGTATGGTGTTATAAGATTGGTTGGTAGGTTTGGTTGAGGTGCTGGAGGCCTCGAGTGTGTTTCGGGTGCATAACGGGTGAAAGTTTGGACTTAGAGAAATTTTTGAGTTTGCTGGTTCTGGTGTTTTCGCACCCGCGGTGGGGAGTCCGCAGGTGCGGCCCCGCAGAAGTGAGGCTGGTGTCTGTCATGACCCAAATTATTCCTCCGTAAGGTGTCGTGATAGCACCTAGTCTTTACGACTAGGTAAGCCTAATATTGCGAAAAAAATATAAAGAAACACAACATTTTAAAGATAAACAACATATTACAAATAGCCAAGAGTAGTACCACTCAGCATATACAAAATAATTTTTCAAGACCCGGAATATCACTAAGTCACAAGCTGCTATAATCTATGTAGCTCTATACAAAAGTCTGAAGATAATAAATAAAGTCTCTAGGCGAGGGAGTAGAAGGAGACTCCGAAGATCTGCGGACGCAAGCAGAAGTACCTTGAAGTCTCCTAAAATCAGCAGCACGCACTAACCCCAAGGCTGATAGCTCGTACCTGGATCTGCACACGAAAACATGTGCAGGAAGGGCATGAGTACACCACAATGGTACC
>AWOL01S0006671.1:35202-46930 GCA_000715115.1 Nicotiana otophora | reverse complement strand
CATCGAGTTATACAGTTTATACTGGACACAGATAAGGCAAATGAGGACTTAGCTAAACATGACGCACAGAATGTCAATCAGGCAGTTAAAACACGTAAACATGCTTTTTCTAGTCTAAACTACACAATTAAACATATTAGTACGACTTATTAAGAGAAACAATTTATGATTTAAAAAGGTTAAACATGATTTTTGCAATAATAGCCCGCGTACGTACTCGTCACCTCACGTACACGGCGCCCACACACCAAATAATATCAAGATATCCTAAGGGGGAAGTCCCCAACACAAGGTTAGGCAAGCCACTTACATCGAACCGCTCAAATCACCTCGATAACAGGTTCTTGCCACGAGTATCCGACTCCAAATGGCCCGAATTTATTCAAATAAATTGCATAATGTAAATAAAACTACGAGTAACTAATTTAGCTAATTAATTCGAAGCTAAAGCATGAAATTAGGAAACACACCCAAAAGGTCACCCCGGCCCCACGTCTCGAAATCGGGTAAAAGTCGCAAAATACGAACACCCATTCACTCACGAGTTCACTCGTACCAAAATTGCTCAAATTCGATACCAAAATCTCGATCAAAACCCCAAAATTCGGCCTAAGAACATTTTCTCAAATTTTCACCCCAGATCCGAAATTTAACGATGAATTCAAGCATAGATTAGTGGAATATAACCATAAAGGAGTTAAGAATCGTTACCCAATCGATATATCTTAAAATCCCTCAATCCCTCGTCCAAAATCCGAGCTCCTAACTTAAGTTTTTGATAAAAATGGCATAACCTCCGTTTTTGGAACTTTAATACTGCCCAGACGCGTCCTTCTTCGCGAACGCAACCACACCCTCGTGTTCACAAAGTACAATATACTTTGGCCCAAAGAATCCTCCATCGCGAACGCGATGCATATGCCGCGAACGCGAAGACCACTCAGCTTGAGTGATTCAGCTGCCCTTCCCATATACCTTATGCGAACGCGAGGACTCCCTCGCGAACGCGATGGAGAAAATGCCTGCAACAGAACACCAGAAATCTACCACTTCTCTAAGTCCAAAGATGACTCGTTGAGCATCCGAAACACACCCGACGCCCCCGGGACCTCGACCAAACATACCAACCAATCCTAAAATACCATACGAACTTAGTTGAGATCTCAAATCCCATCAAACAACGCTAAAATCACGAATCACCCTACAATTAAAACTTAGAGAACTTGAAACTTCAAAATTCTACAACCGATGCTGAAACCTACCAAATCACGTCTGATTGACCTCAAATTTTGCGCACAATTCATAATCAACATTATAGACCTACTCCAACTTTCGGAATCTGAAAATGACCCCGATATAAAAATTCCACTACCGGCCCAAAACTCCAAAAATACGACTTTTGCCATTTCAAGCCTAAATGAGCTACGAACCTCCAAAACACAATCCCGACATGCTCCTTAACCCAAAATCACCTAACGGAGCTAATGGAACCGACAGAATTCCATTCCAGAGTCTTCTTCACACAATTCTGACTACGGTCCAAATCCTAAGGCTTAAGCTCTTATTTAGGGACTAAGTGTCACAAAACACTCTGAAACTCAAAACCAATCATCCCGGCAAGTCACAATAGTAAAAAAAGATTTGGGGAAAGCAGTTAATAGGGGATCGGGGCTATTACTCTCAAAACGACCAGTCGGGTCGTTACAGTATCATAGGTGCGCTTTTAGGCCGGGGAGTCAGTGGTCGCAAATGCGACAAGGGAGCCACAGGAGCGGAGCCACATCTTCGAAAGGGCAGCCACAGATGCGGAGGTGAGAAGGACCTAAGGTTCCGCAGAAGCAGACGATTGAGCACAGAAGCACATCCGCAGGTGTAGACTCAAGCGCGCTGGTGCGGACCCAGCCCGGATAAGTGAACTTCGCACCTGCGATGATATGTCCGCAGATGCATGACTGTAGATACGGCCCCATGAGCGCAGGTGCGGAAATTGCTGGGTTGAAGAGGCAGCTTCGAGGGTTCACTCCTCATTTTTCACCAATTCGATTTAGAGCTCGGTGGGGGACAATTTCTCGAGGGAGTTTGAAGGAGAACTCTTGGGTAACTAATTCTAACTCTATTTTGATCATAATACATAAATCTATTATTGTTTTCCTAGTCTAATTAAGGAATTTGAGGGTAGAAGTTTGGAAATGGGAGAAAATGTTCCCAATTGAAAATCTGAGATTTGAATGGGAATTTGACGTCGGATTTAGATCATTTTTGTTCGAGTGAGCTCGTGAGTGAATGGGTGTTCAAAATTTATAATTTATTTTACTCGATTCCGAGACGTGGGCTTGGGGAGACCTTTTGGGCATTTTCCTAATTTCACGCTTTAACTTCAAATTAATTAGCTAAATTAGTTACTTGTAGTTATATTTACATTATGCAATTAATTTGAATAGATTCAGGCCATTTGGAATCAGATACTCGTGGCAAGAACATGATATCGAGTTGATTTGAGAGGTTCGAGGTAAGTGGCTTGCCTAATCTTGTGTTGTGGACTTTCCCTTAGGATGTTTGATATTAATTGATATGTGGGTACCGTGTACGTGAGGTGACGTGTATGTACACAGGCTGTTATTGCAAAAATCCCATTTTTCCTTTCTAAATCATAAATTGTCTTTCCTTATTAAATTGCACTGATACGTTTAAATTGTTAAACTTAGATTAGAGAAGCATGCTTACGTGTTTTAACTGCCTAATTGACATTCTGTGTGCCATGCTTAAGTAAGTCCCTATTTTCCTTATCTGTGTCCAGTATAAACTGTATAACTTGATGCAATACCTACCATTTCATCTTGCGTTGCATATTTAAATTGGAACTACGAAAGTATTCCGGGAGAACCCCCTGTACTGCATATTTACTTTGGGACTACGGACATATTCTGGGAGATCCCCCAGCACTGCATATTTACTTTGGGACTACGGACATATTTCGGGAGATCCTCCGGCACTACATATTTACTTTGGGACTACGGACGTATTCAGGGAGATCCCCCAGCACTGCATATTTACTTTGGGACTACGGACGTATTCAGGGAGATCCCCCAGCACTGCATATTTACTTTGGGACTACATACGTATTCTGGGAGATCCCCCTGTACTGCATATTCATTTGGAACTACGGGACGGTATCCCGGAAGATTTCCCACTGTGTTTACCTTGTTCTGAGCCGAGGGCTCCCTTAACTGTTAAGTGTTCGAGAATTTCTTTAACTGTGTTACCGTAAATTTTACTTATATCTTTTACTGTTTAAATTATTATATTTACTCCGGTAGAGCCTTGACTTGACCTCGTCACTACTCGACCAAGGTTAGGCTTGGTACTTACTGGGTACCATTGTGGTGTACTCATGCCCTTCCCTGCATATATTTTTGTGTGCAGATCCAGGTGTGAGCTATCAGCCTCGGGGTTAGTGCATGCTGCTGACTCTAGGAGACTTCAAGGTACTACTGCTTGCGTCCGTAGATCTTCAGAGTCCCCTTCTACTCCCTCACCTAGAGATTTGTTTTTAATCTTCAAACTTTTGTATAGAGCTAAATAGATAATAGAAGCTTGTGACTTAGTGACATTCGGGGTCTTGAAAAATTATTTTGTATATGCCGAGTGGTACTACTCTTGGCTATTCACAATATGCTGTTTATCTTTGAAATGTTGTGTTTTCTTTATATTTTTCGTAATATTAGGCTTACCTAGTCGTAAAGACTAGGTGCCATCACGACACCTTACGAAGGGTTAAATTTGGGTCGTGACATACATCCATCTAAACCCATTCATACTTTCATATATTTGCATTAACTTTATGTGCAGTATTTAGTTAAAATATTTGTTTCAAGTGTATCCACTGAAATAAAGAACTGGAAAGGTATGTCTTTATTTGCTACATCTCTTATAGGACAAAGATAATATTCCAACGTATATATATGTTCTGACCTTTTACATACTATGATAGATAATTATTAAGGTAATTTAATAATAATATTTTTACCATCACATGATGTATTTCAATGAAAGAAAAATTATTAAATATGTAGGCAATTTTACAGTACTTTGCAAATTTGGCATTCGCATATACAATCAATATAAACTCATTATAGTTATAATTTATAATAATCACGGATATGCATTAAGCCTTAAATATTTTTGCTGGAAACATAAGGCTCATTCCTCCGTATTGGATATTTTTGATGAAGTTCTTATAGTCTTTGAAATATAAGTGGTTATAGGTTATCTACACATTTTCCCTAATTAATTTATTAAAATATAAAAGTGATTGTATCATTTAAAAACAAAAAAAACAAAAAAAAACAAAAATGTTGGCATATATCCTAACTAGCATTTTTGTTGCAGATGAACTGTTTCAAGATTGAAATAGTTATATATGTCTTCTTGAAAGTTAATTTACTTTTGCCTATAATTATGAAGTAATAATATTTTAAAGGCTCGAGTGCGAGTCCTAGTGAATTTTGGCCTATTATGCCAAAGATTAAGGGTAAGACGATGGGTTCAAGTCCCAACGCACTATGTTGATGAAACGATGTTGGATTCAAGTTCCAACGCATTATGGCCTAGCATGCCTTGATTTGCTCCATTCTTGAAGTGAATATGATAGCAGTGTATGATAAGTCTAAATAAAGACAAGTGGTTCACCAATGAATGTGGGCGTGCGAAAGGCCAAAATAATAATAGTTATCACTATGGTAATTATAAAAGGGAGAACAAGATAATGTTTACCATCAAATTGGTATGGAAAAAAAAAATAAAGCACATTGTATGATTATACTCCATTCTTTGAAGATAATGTGAATTGTGATAAACATTGAGAATGCATACTCATTCCTAAAAGTGAATGTGGCAATATGTGATAAACATAATGAATAAAGACATGCAATGCATGATTAGATGAATACCACACAACTCACCTCTAAGGGAGGTTTGATTGAAATAAAGAGAAAAAATATTATTGTGTGGTTACATGAATAAGTCAATGGTCACGTACATGTGATACGCCAAAAAACATATTTTGTTGTGCCTTATAAAAGGTTATTAAAGGAAAAATTAAAGCAAGAAATGATTTTTCTTATGATGATTTTGACCATGACAATTTATTATGATATAATTTTCTCCGTGAAGGAGATATTTACCATATGAATGGTGTGACAAAAGATCTTGCAATACAAAAGTTATTAAGAGATCCGGAAAATTTAATTTGTTATTAACCTGATGAATAAAATTATTCACGACATTGATATTGTACAGTCTCAAAAGAAACTTTTTGAGTTTCAAATATATAAGTCAAAGTGGTTGGCATATTGAGACTATAAATGAAAGGAATATTGAATATCTTCATATTTCTATAATCATAACGGGTAAATATGAAAGATTACCCGATTTTCTTTCTATTTGTACTACACAAATATAAGCATCATGATGGAATCATATGTCACAAGTAAACTAGAGGTTTACTGAAACAAATATTAGTTGGCAAGACAAGTTGACTATCTCGGTTCAATTATGATGCGAAAAATTAATTGATAATTATATTGGCATATATTGAAAAAATATAAGATTCTTCAAGAATTCTCTTGTGCTGCTTATTCTCATGATATACCAGTTAAGGTTGAGATTGAATCCCTTGATTTTTGAAACTAATAAAAGGTGATAAATATATGGGCTCAGTCACCTGCCATGTGGACATTATATGATTTTAATAGATACATCTATTCTATGGTCACATGTGCATTTATTATCAACTTGGAGTTTGGCTATTTCAAGATTGATTGCTCAAATTATTAGAGTACAGTTCCAGAATATATATTTGTCACGACCCAAAATTTCCTACCGACGAGACCGTGATGGCGCCTAATATTTCACTTGCTAGGCAAGCCAACGTTAGAAAATCGTTAAACCAATTCCTTATTTCCATTCAGTAAATAACAATAAATAACTAAGATGAAACGTATTAAGTGCGGAATATCATAAAACTGTATTAATTACTACCACCCGGATCTGGAGTTGCAATTCATGAGCATTCTAGAATTTACTACAAGTAATAGTCTGAAAGAAATACAACTGTTTGAATGAAAGAAAACAGTAGAACAAAAAAGATAGACGGGGACTTCAAGGTTTGTGTACGCTGACAGATCTACCTTGAGTCTCCGGACAGCGGACCAATAGAAAAATCTCGATCAACCTGAGCCGGTATCAAAATCTATACAGAAAGTGCAGAGTGCAGTATCAGTACAACTGACCCCATGTACTGGTAAGTGTCGAGCCTAACCTCGATGAAGTAGTGACGAGGCTAAGGCAAGGCACCTACAAATCAACCTGTACAATTTAACAGTGTATATACACATAACAGAAATGAAGAACTAAACAGGAAATGTCGGGAGGGGAAAATACTGAGGGGAATACAAGATAAAGGACTACAACAGAATGATCACCGGAGCAGTTAATATACCATGAATTAACAGGAATAGTGAATATAGTAAGGAAAAATGCACGTCATCACCCTTTGTGCTTTTACTCTCAATCTCACCATAAAATTAATAGAAACGGCACGACATCACCCTTCGTGCATTAACTCTCATATCATGGCACGATATCACCCTTCATGTATTAACACTCACAATATGGCACGACATCACCCTTCATGCATTAACACTCACAATATGGCACGACATCACCCTTCGTGCATTAACAGTCATAATATGGCACGGCATCACCCTTCGTGCATTAACACTCACAATATGGCACGACATCACCCTTCGTGCATTAACACTCACAATATGGCACGACATCACCCTTCATGCATTAACACTCTCCCTTACCATAATGCAATGCAGAAATAACAACAGGGAGATAGAATAACAAGTGCAAACCTTACTTCAACATTTGGTTCCATAACATCAATCTCAACTTTGAAATAAAAACTCAATTATCACCAGAAAATTCGTAAACATGATAAGAACGATAAATTGAACAACACTAGTATAACACATAACAACTAGGCATAGGAATGAGACAATATAAGAAAAACTGAGAAACATGGAAAAACAGGTAAATTGGCGGCGCATAAGTACTCGTCACCTCACATATACGCCGCTCACATGAATTTCACTTCGCAAGTAATCTAAGGTTCCTTATTCCCTCAAGTCAGGGTTAGACACAATACTTACCTTGCTCCGAAGGCTACTTAATTCTCAATCACAGCTTTTCCTTTGGAATTCACCTCCAAACCACTCGTATCTATTCAAAAATGACTCAATAATATCAAATATTGCTAAAGGAATCAATTACATTGCATAAATTTAGATTTCCTAAATTTTCCTCCAAAAAGTCAAAAATCGACCCCGGGCCCGCTTGGTCAAAACCCGAGGTCCGAACCAAAATCCATTTACTCATTTACCCCTGAGCCCGAATATATAATTGGTTTTGGATTCCGACCTCAAATTGAGGTCTAAATCCCCAAATTTCCGAAATCCCTAGTTTCTACCCAAAACCCCTAATTGTACCATGAAAACCTTAGATTTTTAGGTTGCAATCTTGTAAAATGTAGTGAAATATTGACTAGTTTATAATCACTTACCTATGATTTGGGGGGAGATATGGTCTTTGGAAAATCGCCTCTTGTGTTTTAGGTCTTGAAAATTTGGGAAATTAATGAAAATTCCTGTCCCAAAGTCATTTTGTTCAGCTGCAGACGTCGCATTTGCGACCTGAGCTTCGCAAATGCGAAGCTCGCAATTGCGAAAGGGGTTATCACAATTGCGACACCTTCACAATCCTGCTACCCTTTGCAAATGCGAGGAAAGTGTCGCAATTGCGATCACTGACCTCGCAAATGCAGACAAAAGGTCGCATTTGCGATCCATACACCTCCCAGACTCAGTTCGCAAATGCGAAGAAAAGTTCGCAATTGGGAACACAGGCTGGCCCAGCTTCTCTTCGCATTTGCAATGAGAGGTTCGCAAATGCGACCTCAACAGTGATCGCAAATGCCAACCCTGACCTCGCATTTGCGAGGTCTGAGGCCTGCAACACAGCTGAAGCACACCAGCTATTTTTCTAAGTCCAAATCACTCTGTAGCCTATCCAAAACTCATCTGAGCCCTCGAGGCTCCAAACCAAACATGCACACAAGTCTAAATATATCATACAAACTTGCTCACGGGATCAAATCGCCAAAATAACACCTAGAACTACGAATTTAGTACCAAATAAAATGAAATTATCAAGAATACTTTAAAATTTCTATTTTCTCAACTGGACGTCCGAATCACGTCAAATCAACTCCGCTTCTCACCAAATTTCACAGACAAGTCTTAAATATCATAATAAACCTGTACCGGGCTCCGAAACCAAAATATGGATCCGATACTAACAATGCTAAATATCAATAAATTTTTAAAAACAAATAATTTCCAGAATTTTAATTTTCATCAAAAACTCATAACTCAAGCTAGGGACCTCCGAATTCAATTCCGGGCATACGCTCAGGTCCCATAATGCGATAGGGACCTACCGAAACCGTCAAAACACGGATCCCGGCCCTTTTACCAAAAATGTTGACCGAAGTCAACTAAAATCAACTTTTAAGATAAAAATTCCTATTTGTATTAGTTTTCAACATAAAAGCTTTCCGGAAACCTGCCCGGACTGCACACGCAAATCGAGGAGGGTAAAAATGAGACTTTTAAGGCTTAAGAGCATAAATTTGAGTTCTAAAACATAAGATGACCTTTTGGGTCATCACAATATTATGATAATTTATCTTGATAATACTAGTTTAAATCTAAGTTGGTTTAGCAGAAATTGTATGCCTTCAATTATAGCTAAACCATTGGTTATGAGAACAAAACTGCCAAAATAAAATTTGGTATGTGATGTCTTATTTAATATACAACAACACTTGTACGCATCTAGCCAAGTTATGATAAGTTCTCCCTATCACAATCGGTTCAGGGTCAGGAACCAAATAATTTCCATCTAGAAATATGAATGTGCTATATGATTTAATTGTTTCACCACAATGTACAAAGATGGATCCCAAAACAAGGCTAGGGATATGTGTTGGTTATCCCAACAATAGGGGGGAAAATGGGCCGCTGAAAATGAGATATTGTCAGGCGTATTTGCTGACTCAAAGCTAAATGTCATATTCAGCTGCTAATGCTCCAAATAAAATAAAGTTCATAATAAATAGAGTCTATGGAATGCATGAAGCATAACAGATTAATCGGTTCCAAAGATAAAACTCCTTGAAGAAGGAGATAAGCAAATGTTCAAGATGGTCATAATAAGGAGGCAAGTGCTCTAGAAGAGCACCACGACATAACACTTCATAAGACCTCATGGGAGAGGCTCGAGTACCTGAAAATAATAAGATAAAGAGATTTCAATAAGTTATGTCTTTATTGTATAATAATAGAACCAATATAAAATGATCGTCGATGATATTGTTAATATAATGTAGCGCTCAATATTATTAATATTGACGAGGATCTTGAGCTCAAATCTGTCATGAAATTTGGACAGATAAATGATTGGCCAAATGAAAAATACGCAATGAAAATTGATTTCACCTGAAAAATATGAAGTTGGACGGATAGTCCCAACACCTGAAAGTATAAAGTTAGTGGAGGTATAAATGTGTTCTTGTGCGAAAAAGAAATGTCAAGTCGATAGACATAAAGACAACTTGTGTCACAACAAGATTTGTAAATATCCTGGCATTGATTATATAGAGACACGTTCTTCTGTGGTGGATGTAGTCATTTCAGGTTTTAATCTGGCATTACAAGAAAAATGTGATATGCGTATAATGGAAATCATTGAAGGATTTAAATTATTCTGAAGCATATTAAGGTTTCCAAGAAATTTATTAAATAAAGCTTCAAAAATCCTTATACGGATTGAAACAATCAAGGCGCATGTGATATAATCGTGTCATGACCCAAAAACTCACATGTCGTGATGTCACCTATCTCAATACTAGGCAAGCCGACAATCTCAATAAACTACTATATCTTTTAAATTTGAAAACATAATTATTAAATTCAGCAGAAGAAAAACCTCACAAACACAAGTATAAACACTCCCAAAACCCGGCGTCACTGAGTACTTGATCATCTAAATGAATACAAGGTTTGGCTGATTAAACCACTGTCTGAAAATATAGAACAATACAATAACTAAAAAGCATCTACCTTGATAGTCTCCACATAATAAATTCTGAAATCCAGCAACTGCCATATCTGGGAGCACCTAGATCTGCACACAAGTTGCAGAGTGTAGTATGAGTACAACCAACTCAATAAGTAACAAGACTAACCTTTGGACTGAAAGTAGTGACGAGCTCAATAGGTACAGTCCAGTATAGAAATAACATACAGAAATGTAGGTGTTGATACCCGATATTTTCCTCCTATTTTTCAAATATATATACCTTCCAAATAGCGTATATGCATCATCATTTGATTTACAAGCATACACAAGTATTTTCGCATAATTTTCCATAATTTTTAAAGAGTTTAAATCAATTTATTTCTGCATTTTATTATATAAATATCCAATAATTACCCTATAAATTATTTTTATGATGGTTTAATCATCTAAACTTATCATTTAAGCACATATGAGGTTTTAAATATTTTTAGGGCATTTCTTATAATTACATTTGCATTTTTAGGGCCAAATTGCATATTTTGCAATAATAGCCCATATGCATGTATAATCACATTATTTATTCAAAAAATAACTTTTTATATTTTTATAATGTTAAATAATTGTTTTTAATCATTTTCATGCACAAATGATATTTGTTATATTTATTAATTACTTTTATAAATTATTTATTGATAAACATACTAGGTATTTAATTAATAGCCAAATTGTAACCTATTTTCGGACCTAAAACTACCCAGTCCCAGCCCAATAACCTTTGAGCCCAAACCCAATAAACCCCCCCATCCAATCAATTAACCAACCCGACCCAGAACCCCCGACTAATCGTGGCCGTTGATCTCCGAGATCAACGGCCCATATTACCCCGTCCCTTTTTTAATTAACCTAACACCCTCTAACCCTAAATCACTCCTCACCACCCGCCGCCATTGAATCCTCTCATCTCTTATCTCTCACACCGTAGCCATCTCCCACCAAATTTCCCTCCTAATCCCACTGGACATGGGATTATACGATCCCTTCTTGCCATATTCGACTCCCCCTTGGTACTGGAACCTTCTATATACCGCTTGCCTAAGCATGACAAGCAAATCTCATCAACTTCGAACCAAAGCTGGTTCAGTTCCTTGACCTATTTCCGTCTATGTTTATTCTTGTTCTTTTATGGTATGAATCTCTATGTATTTATGTGATTCCTACTCACCCTAAAATTAGGGTTTCAGATTCTTTTAAATCGAACCAAATCGGGTCTGATTCTTTGTTTTTAAAAGGCATTTCCATCTATGTTGATCTTATTCTATGTAGCATGTGATTTTTACTTCTTATTTATTTTATATTTCTGTCGATTTTACACTTTCCCTAAAATTAGGGTTTGAGATTTTTCTCTTTTCCTTACTGATTTGATTGCATGTGATGATTCTTTCCTTTCTCGTGCTTGATTGATGATTTTCCTTGTTTAGATGTTAATTTCTACTATTATATAAACCCCTCCCCATTCCCCTTT